>JAMPIV010010807.1:0-133022 GCA_024509875.1 Oreohelix idahoensis | reverse complement strand
ATTTGGTGGGAATTTTTATGGGGATATTAGTCACTACCAATAGTTGGTGAATGTCCAGCAGACCAGAGGCTCACTCATCTTTTTGTAGCTCTGGTGCTGAAAACTTGCGGTCCCACCTCTCCGTGCTGGCGGGCAATAATGGTGGTCTCTGTCACAAGAACTGCACAGATACACTCGAGTAAAGTCACCCACCGGATAGACTCTGCTTTGTTGTCGATAGAAAACTCACAGCTCTGCAATCAAAGTATGGGCTATGTGTCAAAATCTATTCTATACCCACGTCTGGACACCACACTGACACAACAACCACATCATACAGACAGGTCAGATCTCTCTGACCAAACAGCACAGTTACCATGGTGGGTTTACATCCGATAGATCCTCCCAGACTATAGATTCTGAAAAATAATTATTAGTTGTTGGCCCTAAAAGAAGATAGGTAATCTGTTTCAACGCTTGATATATCTTGCATAATCCTTGCTGTAGTTTATGTACCTTGTTGGTCCCTAGACCCTGACTTGGGCGGGGGGTCTAGAGCAAAATCCCTACTGGTTTGTAAGGCTATATTATGATATGGCAGTATCAAATCACTCGAACATGAAACAATATTCAAAATATATAAAGAAATAATTTCAATCTTACCAGATTAAGAATACATAACACAGAATTGCTAGCAAAACTCAGCTGAGCTGCTGGCTATAGTATGGCGTCCCTAAATTTATTCACTGTCTTTCATATGGGAACACACCACACTTTAAAATCTGTGTCTAACACTGAACAATTATTGAAGAATGACCCCAAATGCGCTCTGAGCGCTAATGATATGATTGTCTGTGGCCAATCACTGCCAAGGTTTATTTTTAATTTCAAATTTCTACACTAAAGTCATTTCAGTCATGCTTCAGTCAAGTATGGATGGTTATCTGTTAGTCTGTCCGTCTCTACTTGGGTTTCTAAAAAAAATGTGCTTGATTTTTGAAGCAACCTTTCTCTCCCCTTAAAATTTTGTCGTAAAAAGTTATATTTAGACACAGCTACCGCTCAAAAACCCTCTCCTCCATAATAAGTAACTTTGAACACCTGTTCCCAAGGTCGTGTTTTTGTGTGCAAATTGTGACACTTTTAGATTCAATATAGTCTAGCGATGATGTGAACTACACTGTCTTTTGTCATTATCTTCAATATTATCTATCCGTTTGTAAAATTAAGATCATATTAGTTCACTGCTCAGAATAGGCCATCCGGCCAGCTAATTTTTATATTCCTAACATTAATATTAAGAAAATTTACTTTTTAAATTTTTGTAATTTTCCTACCATCCGCGTTCTGCCGCTCAATTCAAATCAAAATCTTAGTATCGCAAAAGCGTCCATTTCCGTACCTCGTGTCAATTTGGGGGACGTGAATTTTTTTACTTTCATCCATTTCCCCCCCATTGCGTCTCCTTAGCCTTTCCAGTCATATTTTTTTTCTCTTTTGATCCGCCGTTCCCCTCCTGTCTAGCAAGTCAATTTTATGGAGGGTGATGACCCGCGGTCTAGGCGATCATGTACATCAGCAGCCTACGCATTATGTTTTTATCCTTAAATGTTATCTTTTGAGTATTTTGCCGTTGTATCTCTGTCAATTTCACTACAACGACATTTTTTCTTTATTCTTCCATTCCATCCAAGCTGACCTCCTCCTCAAAAACCCCTCCACGACAACACATGATCAGCAGAGGTCTCAGATATATGCAACATAAGCTGATATTCAAGAATTAATAAGAGCACTATATGCAGAAATGTCTCAGCCAAACCCCAAGAGATAGTATCGACAACTTAAGCCGCAGAGAACAAGACATGTACCCCTTAACAAGCATTTGCACAGAGTGATCTCAGACCATACACCACACTGCTATCACTGTAACAGACATGAAGATAGGGGATTTTAAAATTATATGGTTCCTGAATAGGACCACTACAGACAGGAGGAAGAAACAGTAGAACACCCCCTCCTGAAATGCCTGGCACTAGCACATCTGTAGAGAGGGGAACTATTTTGTCTTAGGTGGGGGAACTATTTTGTCTTAGGTGGGGGAACTGAATTATTTTCCTTAGTTGATTTGTCTATACTGTTTTTGTTAACGTTTTTGTGGCGCTATTTACTACATGATGGGATAGCCGCCCCCATGCTCCCTACTGCGCCACTTCAGATTGGGACAAAACAAACTCTCACAACGAGCAGACGAGAAAAGAACACGCGGAAAGGAACACCATGAAAAAATCAGCTAAGGGTTATCCCCTCAGGGGCGTATTCCCATAGTCAGTTGTGACTGAAGGGGCGTACCGCTACTATTAGAAGCGTAGACAAACATGATCGCTAACTCTAGCCTCCACAACACTTGATGATGATGAATGTTTAAATTACAGTTTAGTTCTGCTTTAAAACACTTTCAATTTGAAATATCTGTCACTATTATGAAATGGAAGAGGAAAAAACTCATCATTGAAATCCACAAGATTTAAACAATTTAGAAGTTTAGACAGAACGTAATGCCAGCCAAAGATAGAGAAGCTTTAAGCCGGATCAAGGGATAAGAATCCTTCTCCGCGAGTTACTGTCTCAGTCCTCTTTTTAAATCGACGTAATCAAAATGGTTTCCTATTAGCATTACAACACAGATCCAGACAAATACAAGTGAAACACGATGGGAGGAGAAGATTATGGCGTTAGATAGGGCATTTATTGAGGAAACCAGTTGGTAGTATACAAAACCAGTTGGTAGCATACAAAACCAGTTGGTAGCATACAAAGCTAGTCCTTATTCTAAAATCTCCAGGGTAAGAGAAAGAGAGCCAAAAAAAAAAACCACGCGGAGACGGGAATTACACAGTGGCGTAATTACTACTCGGATGCTCCAGGACCGTCCCGAGGGGCCCAGTACCGAGTGGGCCCTAAAACGTAGAGGTTGAAAGGGCCCCTCGCCTTTATCGTTTGAATGTCCTGTGTTTATATGTTATAGTATGTCCCAGTTTCTGGACACAGAAATGAAAGAGGTAAAGAAGACACGAAAAAATCTTGAGTGGATGGCACAGTCACGAAGGACTAAGCACTCGTGTGTTGATGGCCTGTCCTCCTCATGAAGATGATGATGATGAAGTAAGTAGCAACATTTTTTATACAAATTCACCGTATTTTGATTATAGTAGTTACGCCCATTTTATAAAAAGGGCCCCTACTTAATTTGTTCCCAGGGGCCCAGTACAATGTAGTGACGCCTCTGGAATTAGACAAGCGGGAAGAGGATAGAGAAGAAATGGAGACATCTTGAACGCATAGCACAGGACAGGAAAGATTGCCGTGTACTCGTTGATGGCCCTGGGTTCCATCGTGGAACTGAAACATAAAATTAATTAGCTTTAAACAAAGAATTAAAATATGACAGTAAAACAAAGTGGAACCGATATCGCAATATACTGTCATTATTTCTTGTCCATCAAAGTACTTTTTGTTTTAATCTCATCTCTACTTAGGGATTCAAGCAAACGTCGTGTTTTAATCTCATCTGTACTTAGGGATTCACCCAAACGTCGTGTTTCTACTTACTAACTGGTGTTAATGTATTGTCTCTATTGAGCGAATTACGTTTTGATGTCTTCTTTGTGTTTTCTTTCTGGTTACTGGCTCTTGTTAACGTCTTTTTGTTGTTGATTTATTGATACACATGAATGTTTTGTTGAGTCATGTTACTGTCTTATTTTTTGTGAGCTTGAGTCAAGTTAATGTCTTGTTTCTGTTTAATTGTCACGGTAATGTCTTGTTTCTGTTTAGTTGTCACGTTAATGTCTTGTTTCTGTTTACTGACTCACGTTAATATCGTGCTTCTGTTTATCGACTCTTGTTCATGTATTTTGTATCGATTTAGTGAATGACATGAATGTTTTGTTGAGTCATTTTAATGTCTTGTTTTTTGTGAAGTTGTCACTTTAATGTCTTGTTTCTCTTAAGCTGAGTTAAGTTAATGTCTTGTTTCTCTTAAGCTGAGTTAAGTTAATGTCTTGTTTCTCTTAAGCTGAGTTAAGTTAATGTCTTGTTTCTGTTTAGCTATCACGTTAATGTCTTGTTTCTATTCAGTGGTTCACGTGAATGTCTTGTTTCTATTCAGTGATTCACGTTAATGTCTTCTTTCTATTCAGTGGTTCACGTTAATGTCTTGTTTCTATTCAGTGGTTCACGTTAATATCTTGTTTCTATTCAGTGGTTCACGTTAATGTCTTGTTTCTATTCACTGGTTCATGTTAATGTCTTGTTTCTATTCACTGGTTCACGTTAATGTCTTGTTTCTATTCAATGGTTCACGTTAATGTCTTGTTTCTATTCACCAGTTCACGTTAATATCTTGTTTCTATTCAGTGGTTCACGTTAATGTCTTGTTTCTATTCACTGGTTCATGTTAATGTCTTGTTTCTATTCACTGGTTCACGTTAATATCTTGTTTCTATTCAGTGGTTCACGTTAATGTCTTGTTTCTATTCAGTGGTTCACGTTAATGTCTTGTTTCTATTCAGTGGTTCACGTTAATGTCTTGTTTCTATTCAGTGGTTCACGTTAATGTCTTGTTTCTATTCAGTGGTCCACGTTAAAGTCTTGTTTTTATTGAGCACTAAAGAGTACATGTCTTGTTTATATTTATTGGCAATCGATAGGGTTAAACAGTTAAAAAGTACTACGGTATTCTCGAACATTCTGGGTGGTAATCTAAAGAAGAGAAATTCGAAGATTTCAGTTAATTGTTTGCTGGTTTCTATTGCAGCAAAAAGCGACGGTTAAAATATAAAAGGAAAGAATAACTCGAAAGTAAAGCAGGTAAGGGAGATAAGAAAATCCAGTAAGGGAGAGAATGACTAGCTTTCTGTCTTCATTCCGTAAGCACTCACCGTAAAGCCAGACATTACAAACAGTTACTGAGTCGCGAATTTCAGCATTAGCCAAAGATATTCTCTGAAACTTCTTGTTAATATAGGGCGTCGTGGCCACTCAGGTGGAGAACTGTGCATTGAGGTTATAAATTAGCTTGCGGCGATGGCTTCGTGGGCAACCAGGCGAGACCTGGAAACCAAGTTGATCGACTTCAGGGAGGTTAGTGAATTTAGATGTTAAAACATTTGGTCAGAGTGGCGTGCGAATTTCTGGGTTGATGGATCGAGTCTAGGAACTAATCAATTAATTTGTGAGGACGTAAATGTCTTGGTTCGTGACCGGGCGCGAGGATAAAGTACAATAGACAGAGCTCGCGACGGAGCTAGGACATATTTTAGTGAGCTAGGTTTGTATGCCTGCACGCGCAGACAAGGAACTAAGGAAGGCAAGACCGGAAATCTGTATTTTATTAGCGTGAAGGGGAACAGGCTATGTGACCTTTTTATGTTACTTATTTTCTTCTTTATTCTTCTTCAGCTTAATGTCAGCATACATATACAATGTAGGTAATGTCAAGGACGTTTCAACTTGGTGATGGCTGCGAGATAGTAAGTTCAGAAGGTCATAGTTCAACAACAACAGCTCAATGTCAAGGTCAAGTATCTTCTATCTTTATCATCATTATTCTTTTCGCTCCCTCTGAAGTATGGGAGTTTTCGAGTGGCAGAGTGGTTAGAGCGGTGGGTTAGAGCGGCAAAGGTGCCAGGTTCCATTCATGGTAACAACACGTTTCAGTCTACCCAGCTGTAAATTAGTACCTGACTTTGCTCTTGAGTTAGGGAAGGAAAAGGCAGCGAGGAAGGGAACTGGTTACACCCACCTAGTAAAAAGCTAGATCTAGTATTGTGATGCTCTGGTATGCATATTTTTCGTAACCAATCAAAGCATGTCTCGATTTCCGCATCTTATCTATACAACGTCATTTCCACTAAATATGTCTGTGGTTGAAAATAAATCTTTTTATCATTTTTGCTCTAAATAATTTAGTTTACTAATTATATGCATTGTTCTTTGTTTTTTTTTAAATTTTATTTTAATGCTTGAGTCAGAATTGAACTGACATTACTTGGAGTACCAGCCGCAATGCTTACCTTCTGCAGGAAATGAGATATTTGACAACGTATACGAAACTCTAACGGTGCTTCGTGTTCGTCTCTATTTAGGCCACTGAAGACCACAATTGACTGGTTTCCTATGCAATGCACGTAGTGTGGTCTGGCCTGATGTCAACCAAATTAATGGAAAAGAAAAAACAAGCACTCTCGACTGATCTTGTCACATACCTCAGCTCTCGTTAAACCAGATAAACAGGGATGACGAAATGGACAGACTGATTAAATATATGTGCCAAGTAAGGTGACATTAGATCAAGTAGCTCCCGCCTGAGTATAGAAATTCATGAACACACCCACGAACAGATGAATGACGCGAATCTCTGAGGGTCCTTGTCCAGAACGATGTATCTCGAGTCCGCGATACGTCGATCTCAAGATATCGTTTTGTAGACAAACTTAAATTTGGTCGACAAGTTGTCTACCAAAGTCAGGTGACAATCTCTGATGGTAGTCATAATCTGATTGGTTACTCATTCAATTCTCGTTAGCTCATCAAGGAGCATAGGCCTTCAACAAACACATGTCACGTCTTCCTGTCACATGACATAGGCCTTCAACAAACACATGTCAAGTATTCCTGTCACATGACATAGGCCTTCAACAAACACATGTCAAGTATTCCTGTCACGTGCCCTTTATTCAATGTCTATCCATGTCTTCTCCAAGAGTTTTCCGGTCTGATTACGCTTCTCTTACTATGGGGATTCCAGACAAAAAAGGCTGCCTGGTAATGCTATCAACAGGTTTGCTTAATGTGTGTCCAATCCTCTGTCAGTGCCTTCTTCTCATTTACAGGTTATTACTTCCAAAACTTAGTGCATGAAAAACAGAAGTGAACAAATCAACATCTGCGATAAACAGCTTGAGGGGATGGAATCTGTACGAAGAGATATTATTGTCTGCACCAGCTGGATACAAATTTAAAGGGGAATAACCAGAAGAAGAAGAGAATTAGAAGAAGTACTATAGAATATTAAGGAGAAGAAAACAGTAGAAAACGTAATCTAGACCAAGAACATTAAAAACAACACGTAGGAGAATAAATAAAAAACAAATAAGAAGATGACAATAGAAAAATAAAGTAGAAGAAGATAAGGATGAAGGGAAAGAAACGGAAGAACAAAAAAGATTAAAACAGGAACAGAAAAATAAAAGAAAAAATACAAGAAGAACAATAAAAGAAGCAGAAGAATTAGTAGACGAAGAAAAATTGAAGAACACAAAGAAAAAGAACAGAAGAAGTAGAATAAAATTATGAAAATCAAGAAAAGTAAAAATGTTATAAGAAAAATTAGTAGAAGAGGAAGAAGTGGAACAAGAAGAAAAATACAAGAGGAAAAGGACGAAGGAAGAAGAAGAGGAGGGGAACAAAGAAAAATGAAAGAGAATGACAAAGAAAATTAGAAGAAGATGAGGAACAAGAATAAATAAACAGGAAGGAGAAGAACGTTCGATGACGTCTGACAAAATGTAACGGTTCCCAGCGTAGACAGGGCTGATGTATCGTACATAAAGATAAAACGCGGTTCACCACCGACAAAAGACATGAGAACGTAGCTGACATCAAAGGAGCAAGAATAAAGAGGGGGATGTCATGGATGGCACAGACAGAAACTACGATTGGTCAGATGACCAGGATTGAAAATATATCCAAAGGGGAAGAGTGGAGTAAGTCAGGGGAGAACTAGATAAACTACCAGCAGGTCATGATTAGCATTGGCAGAGAGTGCAGATCTTGGGGCAATGGAAAAGCAGAGCTGGAGATTAATAAGCTGATAAGTGATCATGCTGGGGATGATGACGCCATTGTGTACACTGATGGGTCTGTAGTACGCGGTGAGAAATCAGAATAGGGCTTCTCTGCGAGAATAAAGGGCAGGATCGTTGCTGAACAGAGTGGAGCCTACATGACAAGAACCTCCAGCATGAGAATGGAGGTAGAGGCAGATACTGCAGCACTAAGGTGGCTGTCTGAAACTTCATGAACCAGGGCAGTTATATTGTCAGACTCTCAAGCCATGCTTCGGAAAGTTCAGAATGGATTGCTGCTGCAGGAATGGAAATCATCAATAGAATCCTCAAGTCTTCAAGAACTGGTGTGGATCTACTGTCCTGGTCATGCAGGGGTACGTGGCGATGAGAGAGCTGACAGACTGGCCTCGAGAGCACCCATAGTGGGGACACTGGACATGGATAAGGGGGAGATACTAAGGGCTATTAATGATAGCCTGCTAGATAATGACACTGCAATTAATGAATCAACAAGGCTGAGACTGTTATTTGGCATCAAACGTAGGACTAGCAAAGATGGACGTGAGAGGATGCATCCGTCGTATGAGCAACCAGCGTGCAATAGGTACAATCAGCATTCATACTCTTCGACATTTGCTGAGGCAGACTGAGCACCTACGGGTTTGCCCGGAGTGCAGTGAGGTCGATTTTGATTAACAATTACAATAACATAAAGACAGGCAGTAGTTCAATAGCTGGTACGATAAATAGAGGTATCGATATATAACCACTAGATTGGTATTCACGGAATAGAAACACTATACACAACTTTCACAGACAAAAACATCGAACATTTAACATTATTAGCGGTATAGAATTTAACCACTAGATAGATATACGCAGAATAGAAACCCAATACACCACTATCACAGATAAAAATTGAACATGTACGATAAATAGCAGTATCGAAAATAACCACTAGATATCGACTTAATAGAAACCATATATACAACTGTCACCGAACAAGAGGAAAAAAAAAACAGAATAATAGATACTAGAGAGATTCATGACACAGAAGCACCAAACATACCAAAAACCTGACACTGTAGCCTTAGACAGACATGCGCACAAAAATCTTAATAAAAATAAACAACAGAACGACAAAACCTGCAGAGTGAAACTTCAGGAATGGAATTATAATGAGAATAAAAAATCGTAATTTTCACACATATTTTCAACACTCAGAAAGGTGGCAATAAACAAATCATGTTCTGTTTCGTTAACTCGTTCCATCACGTGATACCATTTTGCCAGGCGTGTCCTATTTCTGTGAACAAACCCTTGTTCTCTCCCCCCCCCCCCCCCCCCCTGTTTTTTTAAACCTAAACATTGGCGGTTGCACTACCTGGCGGCAGATCCCGTTTATTGCAGGAATCATCAAGGGATCTTTCAACAGGCACAATTATATTGTGTGAGTAATAAAACAGAAGTGTCCCGTATATTTCCCGGGGTCCATGGGGGGGGGGGGGGGGGGGGGGGGGGGGGGGGGGGGGTGGGGGGGCAAAGAAGAAATGAGAGTCTAATGTTCCCTCCCATTTGTAATGCCCCCCGTGTACACAATAATTTCAAGTAGAGCACTGGTCTCCCCAGTGATAAAAACGTGTGCTTGCCAAATTAAATGTACCGTATGGGAGCTGTCTTTGTTTTATTGTCATATTTATTTGAATTTATTGTGCGTGTGTGTGTGTGTGTGCACAGTTCAATTTCGTATGTGCGATGATTTATAACTTGTGTGTGTGTGTGTGTGTGTACAGTTCAATTTCTTATGTGTGATGTTTTCATAACTTGTGTGTATGTGTGCGTGCACAGTTCAATTTCTTATGTGCAATGTTTTCATAGCGTGTGCGCGCGTGTGTGTGTGTGTGTGTTGTGCGTGCACAATTCAATCTCTTCTGTGCTATGTTTTCATAACTTGTGTGTGTGCGTGTGTGTGTGTGTGTGTGCACGGTTCAATTTCGTATGTGCGATGTTTTCATAATTTTTGCACGCGTGTACGTAAATAAATATTACACACATAAAGGTATGTTTCAGGCACTCGTGAGAAATAAAGAAGTAGAAAACTAGACAACAGAAAAACAACAGACGTGAGTAGCTTAACGCAGAATCGAACCCAGGACCTTCCGAACGTGGTGCCTAGATACGGGAGCGAATCACTCTATCCTCCCTGCCAGATAGGTCCCACAATAATAGTGCTTTCATGACAGGGGTCATTTTTCCCGATTTGCAACACGTAACCGGGTATGTACATAGGGCGATCCAGCCTAATTAATGACGCAATCACTTCTGGTGTCTCCCCTATTTTATAGAAAAGGTCAGATTACACAAGACAAAGTAATACTGTGTCTAGTAAATGATGGAAGACTGAGAACAGAATAGAACAGAGGGTAGGTTTGGTATTGTATAAACATTTTAAACAAATAAAGAGGGGAAACCCGAGGCCTGTACACAGTAAATAAATAAATATTACACACATAAAGGTATGTTTCAGGCGCTCGTGAGAAATAAAAAAGTAGAAACGTAGACAACAGAAAAATAACAGAAGTAAATGGTTTACCGGAGAATCGAACCCAGGACCTTCCAAAGGGCACCACCATCTAGCTACGGAAGCGAATCATACTATTTATTTGTTTAAACACGTGTACGTGCACATAGTTTAGAATGAGCATTGGATAGGATGACTGCTCCTTCTAGACGAAAGATGCGACTACGTTGAGCATGTGCTTTAGGTTTGCAGCCTCACCATTTAAAATAAATTGTTAGAGAAGCTACCATCGCTAGAACGAATAAAGCGCTACGACGCAGATTTAGTGAATTGACGCCATTAGCAGTGTTGGTCACGTGATCTTGGATGAGCCACATAGAGAGAGTAATACAGAAATGTATTGCAGGCAACGTACCAGATGTTCACATTGTCCACAGGTCAGTTTTATAGTCAGTCAAATTCATTTGAAGCAAATTCATAAGGACGGTTGCGTATTGTAGGAGAGGGGCCGTTTCGAGCCTTAGTGCCCACCTTCCATACCCTTCCCCCATTAATTTCCTAAAACTTATTGTGAACTCAGAATTATTATTTTTTTCGCTGAAAAACGTCTTTTGTTGTTGTTGTAAGTACGTATACTCATTCGCCCTTAACCACGAGATTCTAAACCTCTGCCCTCACACCTCCCCCGAACACGAAATTAATGTCCACACTTACTGCCGTTCCCCAAATTAATCAACGAACCAATCAAGACATAATTAAAATGTTACTACATTAATTTTATTTCTAGCCAATTCCTCCCAAACACATGTCATCGACAGGTGGCCGTTAGCGGCGTTTCGGTTCATACAAACATGTCTACAAAGAAAAGTATACAGTAGTATGATTCCAAATTTTAGAATTGAATCCAGAGAGAAAGCAATTGTGGTGATACATGTTATGGGAGGCACCGCTAATTTCCTCTTTATCTTATTTGCATCTCCCCTGGGGAGGCGCACCCCACGTGTTAAATACCCCTTATTTAAACTATAATAATCAGCATCATTTTCCTTTGCGTTCCTCGTGGAGCATAGAGCAGCTACTGTAGCTAGCCACCTGGCAGGAAGCCTGCAGCAAGCATTCACAAGCTCTGGCATCAGTTGTTTCTGTGGTAATGTGTTTGACATGATGAGGTTGCCACCCACATGCACAACCTTATATTAGAGACCTTGTACGACATGCCTGAGTCTGTTGTAATCCCTAATCTTGTTTAAACAATGTGCTCTGTTTTAATTAACACTTTAGTCTAACGAACTGCCTAGTTATGCTGAGATTGAGCCCCTGAAGAAGCACCTCCCACAACAAAATAGCTCACGCCGACAAATAAAATCCTAAGTAAATCACTGCTGAAACTAATTCATAACTTGCCAAATTTATCGCGTGCCAAATTCACAGCGTAGCTAATTTATGGCGTGACAAATTTACAAATAGATAAAAAATTTCCCACAATAAATATTTATTTTTTAAGGGGGGGGAGAAGAAAAAAAAGGGGGGGGGGGAGGGGGGTCCTAATATGATTAATTATTAAAACGTGTCATACGAAATATTGTGAATCTAATAAATTGTATTTCCTGTCATACCTGGTCTACGCACAGCGGTTAATATTAAGTGAATTAAAGCATCAAACACGTCAGATTCTTCATTAGAGGAGCTGGTACCCCGGTAGTGGGGAGCAGTAATTAAAAATAATATGATATCATTATTATCTTCATTATCATCTTCGTTCTTCACTTCTACAAGGAGCATAGACGTTCAATATCATCTCTTGTTACACTGGCACGTGACTGGCTCATGTCATCTCTTGTTACACTGGCACGTGACTGGCTCATACCATCTCTTGTTCCACTGGCACGTGTCTGGTTCATGTCATCTCTTGTTCCACTGGCACGTGTCTGGTTCATGTCATCAGTACCACATTAGATCTTGTCATATCACGTGTTACTTCTATTCTACTCAAATTAGCGTCGAACTGGCAGCGTGGTTAGAGCGCTGACCTCTCGCGGCAAAGGCACCGTGTTCAAAACATGGTAGGATCACACTCCTGGCTACCTAGCTGTATGAGAGTACCTGACTCTGCTTCGGAGTTAGGGAAGGCAACCCTTCCTGAGGTAGGGAACTGGTCACAACACTTCTGGAAGCTGGACCTAGTATAGTGAAGTCTCGAACATTTCACATAACTACGGCAGTATGGTGCTACCTTTATTATAGGCATGCGCCCATTCATGACAGCCTGTAGCTTCGTGATTGGGTTTTTATCTCCATGTTTCAGAGCCATACAGTAGGATTGACTTGATATTTCAGCATTCTTATATTTGTGATGGACTTGATTTCTCTTGGTCTCTATATATTTCTCTTGGTCTCTATATATTTCTCTTGGTCTCTATATATTTCTCTTGGTCTCTATATATTTCTCTTGGTCTTTATATATTTCTCTTGGTCTCTATATATTTCTCTTGGTCTCTATATATTTCTCTTGGTCTCTATATATTTCTCTTGGTCTCTATATATTTCTCTTGGTCTCTATATATTTCTCTTGGTCTCTATATATTTCTCTTGGTCTCTATATATTTCTCTTGGTCTCTATATATTTCTCTTGGTCTCTATATATTTCCCGAAAGTGAAAGCTCGTTTTGCCTTTTTTAATATTTATTCATGAAGAATAAACGTTATACAAATGCGAACAAAGACAAGGACAGTCACCAGGAGTCGACGTAACATGCACCGAGCTGGGCTCGAAGACTGACATGAGGGTCAAGCTTCAGCACAGCCTGCCTGGTTCCACAGCAGATGCAGGTGCCGCTAAATCACAGCATCTGGATTTCCTCCTTCACTCTGATACTCAGGATTCGAGAAGCCTTAAAATGTATCGATCCTAGCAACACCCTACCTCTTATACACTGACTGTAGGATACCAATTTCTCTCTCCACGAACAAGTAATGGTAATAACAGTCATGACGGTGACAACAATTACAATACCATTAATACTTTTTAAGTGTAGTAGAAACCTTCTTCAGTCGTAACTGACTATGGGAATGATACGCCCATGGGGTGATAGAGAGGGTGGAGCTGGAGTGGCCTCTCCAGGGCGCAAGCGTGGACACAGCTATATGGAGGTCAAGCTGTTGCCCATGCAGCATGTCCCCCCTCTCCACGTAGCTGGTGGGTACAAAGGAACGGCAGTAACCATTGTTAAGAATATAACAAGGAAAACAAACATACATTTTCAAAACGTTTTATTACCCAATAAACAAAAGGCCACAGACACGCCTAGAACTAAAAGACACAATTCACATAAAACATTAAAAAAACAAAGACCACTATAAACAATAAAACTACGAAAAACAAAAGCACACAAGGATTTTTAAAAATCAATCAAATGTAAATAACATGAAAATGTAAATAACATGAAAATGTAAAGAAAACACAGAATAACAAATAAAATTACACTGATTACCTAAATTATAACCGAAGATTAGGTTGAACAGGGTAGACTCTCTGCTAGGATGATGGATGAGCGGAGGCAAATAAAGCTCGTCTGGGGCTATTCCACACTTTTCCCGTTCCATTTGTTATTTTAAAAAACAAAAAATACTCCAGATTTCATGCAGTTTTGAACGGACACATTAGCTACCTTTGTATCATCTGAGATGGTTGTTGCGACCGAGTTCTGGACTTTATTTTTGGCCATTTATTCTCTAACATAACATATGTGCATGTTTTTTTTTTTTTCAAACCTTTCTTAATTGCAACTCAGAGAAGTAACAAGTGGTCCAAGAAAGCCTGGCGAGAAACAATAAGAGAGGAAGCCAAAGAAAACCGTAATATCTAGACAAGTGCTAAAGAAGCCTGCGACAGATAAAAAGTGATGGCGAACTTGATCAATATAATCAATATATATACTTCAATATTTATGGCTCACATGAGATAATAAAGTATCGTCTGTAAAAATTATAGATCAAAGAGTTAAATAATTTATTGTCTTTAAGAAAGATGACTCAATGAGCCAACCAAAGTATAGTCTTTCTGGACGATGCGTCGAAGAACAAATCAAGTATTCTCTAAGGATGATAGATCAAGAGAAAAATAACGTGTATTCTCTAATGATGATAGATCAAGAGAAAAATAACATGTATTCTCTAATGATGATAGATCAAGAGAAAAGTAACGTGTATTCTCTAATGATGATAGATCAAGAGGAAAAAATAAAGTTTCTCATCTATTGATGATAGATAAAGAGAAAAAAAACGTATATCCTCTAATGATGATAGATCAAGAGAACAAATAACGTATCTCCTCTAATGATGATAGATCAAGGAAAAATAACGGACTTCCTCTAATGATGTTAGATCAAAGAAAAAAACGTATATCCTCTAATGATGATAGATAGAAATAACATATCTCCTCTAATGATGACGTCTTAAAGAACAAAATAAAGAATAATCTCCATTTATGGTGTCTCACAGACAACAATAAATCATCGACGTTAATGTTAATACTGGAAGAACAAACAAAAACAGTTTCTGTCTAATGATGACGGCTTACAGAAAAAAGGTACGCATTGTCTTTAATGATGATGGCTGTGAGAACACAAAAAGTATCGTGTTTAATGATGATGGCTGGAAAAGAAAAGAAAAGTGTCGTCTTTAACGTCGATGACTCAATGAGCCAAAGTATCGTCTCTAATAACGATGACTCAATGAGCCAAAGTATCGTCTCTAATAACGATGACTCAAGGACCAAAGTACCGTCTTTAGCGATGATGGCTCAAAGAAATGAAATATCATTCGTAATAATGATAGAGCGGAAATCACATTAAGTATGTACAGAGAATAATAATATTATTACAGAAGCGTGTAACATACAAATACCTATATATATATATATATACAAGTTATATATATACAAGTTATATATATATACAAGTTATATATATACAAGTTATATATATATACAAGTTATATATATATACAAGTTATATATATATATACAAGTTATATATATATATACAATTTATATATATATAGAAGTTATATATATATATATACAAGTTATATATATATATACAAGTTATATATATATACAAGTTATATATATACAAGTTATATATATACAAGTTATATATATATACAAGTTATATATATATACAAGTTATATATATATACAAGTTATATATATACAAGTTATATATATATACAAGTTATATATATATACAAGTTATATATATATACAAGTTATATATATACAAGTTATATATATACAAGTTATATATACACAAGTTATATATACACAAGTTATATATATATACAAGTTATATATATATACAAGTTATATATATATACAAGTTATATATATATACAAGTTATATATATATATACAAGTTATATATATATACAAGTTATATATATATACAAGTTATATATATATACAAGTTATATATATATATAGAAGTTATATATATATAGAAGTTATATATATATAGAAGTTATATATATATAGAAGTTATATATATATAGAAGTTATATATATATACAAGTTATATATATATACAAGTTATATATATATACAAGTTATATATATATACAAGTTATATATATATATACAAGTTATATATATATACAAGTTATATATATATACAAGTTATATATATATACAAGTTATATATATATACAAGTTATATATATATACAAGTTATATATATACAAGTTATATATATATACAAGTTATATATATATACAAGTTATATATATATATACAAGTTATATATATATACAAGTTATATATATATACAAGTTATATATATATATTATATATATATATATAACTTGTATATATATATACAAGTTATATATATATTTACAAGTTATATATATATACAAGTTATATATATATACAAGTTATATATATATACAAGTTACAAATTATATATATATACAAGTTATATATATATACAAATCATATATATATATATATATATACAAGTTATATATATATACAAGTTATATATATATACAAGTTATATATATATACAAGTTATATATATATACAAGTTATATATATATACAAGTTATATATATATATACAAGTTATATATATATACAAGTTATATATATATACAAGTTATATATATATATATATATATATATATATATATATATATATATATATATAAAAATATATATATATATAATATATATATATATATATATTATATATATATATATATATAATATATATATATATATATACATATATATATATATATATATATATATATATATATATATATATATATATATATATATATATATATAGACGCGTCTTAGGTCCCGTAAATCTAATTAAAGTTAATTAAACTAATACTGTTGTACTGTATCATAACGTGTTACATTCATATTATATATATTATATTATAATATATATACATACACACACACAAATGTACATACAAACACAAAAACACGCAGACCAGTTATTTTATTCAGAGAACTAGTCGAATTTATAATATTGGTTTTTATTGTTATTTGGTAACTTAACGACCTTATTAAGCCCAAATGTGAGTTACAATTTGTGTATACGTTATATATCGAATATTCTTGATGGTATTTGCTATTCGTGGATGGTCTGTGATCATTATTCAGTGGCACGTATCTGGTAATTTTGTATCGTTAGGCTTCAGTCAGGTATTTAGGATTTTAGATTTTTTTTTTTTTTTTGGTAAGGCTTTTAGTGTAGGCAGGGCCGCTGATTCGGGGACCTAATAATTGTTACTGCCTTCACTCATTAAGTCATTGTGTTATAACACGTTTTAAACTATGCCCAGCATACGATGATCAAAGATCATGAAAATAATTACCTTTAACTAACATTCAGAAACCCATAAGGGTACAACAAAAATACTGCTCCACCCACGACAATTAAGAAACAAATTTGGTGGTGGTGGGGATGGGGGCGCGCTGAAACCTGTAACACCCCCCCCCCCTTTTCCCTCCGCCCCCCCCCCCCAACTCTATATACACTATTCTTCTCTTAGTCTTTAGTGTATGTGACGTATATATTGTTGTCTGTGTCAGGATGTACATAAGTCAAGACATGGCGGACATTTTAAGTTCAATTTAATATTCCCATCTTCATCAAACTTTGATTAATGGCCCCTAGAAACATGTATCTACAAGTATCTACAAGTAGCTAGCCAGCCTATTGCATGTTCGTTAAACAAACAAAAAAACGAAAAAAAATACACACACACACACATTTGAAGTTGAAATTCTGCCAACCAAATTTATAAATATATTTAGTGTTATCTTTGGTGCAGATACGGAACAATTTTGTTATAACTACCATCATAACGTTACTGTAGTTGTGCAGATACGGAACAATTTTGTTATACCTACCATCATAACGTTACTGTAGTGGTGCAGATACGGAACAACTTTGTTATAACTACCATCATAACGTTACTGTAGTGGTGCAGATACGGAACAATTTTGTTATAACTACCATCATAACGTTACTGTAGTGGTGCAGATACGGAACAATTTTGTTATAACTACCATCATAACGTTACTGTAGTGGTGCAGATACGGAACAATGTTGTTATAACTACCAACATAACGTTACTGTAGTGGTGCAGATACGGAACAATTTTGTTATAACTACCAACATAACGTTACTGTAGTGGTGCAGATACGGAACAATTTTGTTATAACTACCAACATAACGTTACTGTAGTGGTGCAGATACGGAACAATTTAGTTATAACTACCAACATAACGTTACTGTAGTGGTGCAGATATGAACAATTTAGTTATAACTACCAACATACCGTTACTGTAGTGGTGCAGATACGAAACAATTTAGTTATAACTACCAACATAACGTTACTGTAGTGGTGCAGATACGGAACAATTTAGTTATAACTACCAACATAACGTTACTGTAGTGGTGCAGATACGGAACAATTTTGTTATAACTACCAACATAACGGTTATAACTACCGACATAACGGTTATAACTACCAACATAACGGTTATAACTACCAACATAACGTTACTGCAGTGGTGCAGTTACGGAACAATTTAGTTATAACTACCAACATAACGGTTATAACCACCAGCATAACGGTTATAACTACCAACATAACGGTTATAACTACCAACATAACGGTTATAACTACCAACATAACGGTTATAACAACCAACATAACGTTACTGTAGGACTTTAGAAGATCGTGTAAGGTCTAGCTTTATTCTCGACGTTGATTCTCAAAATAGAAATAAGTCAGTAATCACGTGACTGTGTGATATCAAGTAGTGGTTCCCAACCTGTGGTCCGCAGGCCATTTATGGTCCGCGGCGCATTATTAGGTGGTCGAAATGGTATTACGTGCTTTGATTTGCTCTGATCCTTCCTTCGTTTTAAGTGCTGTAAAAGCAAAACACAGAAACCGTTTGGAAGTAGAACCAGCTTTGGGACTGCTTTTAACTTCTGTGAAGCCTAATATTGAAAAAGTAGTCAGCGAAATGCAAGCACAAGGCTCCCATTGAATATTTTGTAATTTTAACCATTGAATTGTATGAATATATAGCATTTAACCAATATTTATGTAACCAGTATGTGTGTAACCAATAAATTGTATGTATAATTTATATTTCATTACTGTTACCTTACAATTTTCTTGTCATCTGGCAAAAAATCAACAACTTGTGTTATTGAATATAGGCCTATTCATCTATTGTATAACAACAGTTAAGTGTTTATGGCATTGCGATATTACATATAAGCTGGTGTAGCTGGAACAGTGGTCCTTAGATATAAAAAGCTTGGGAACTACTGATGTAAATAATATGCATTTTGTTACAAAACTACTACCTCCTGCGTATATAATTATAAGGAAGTGGTGCATATACGGAACAAATTTGTTATAACTACCATCATAACGTTACTGTAGTGGTGCAGATACGGAACAGTTTTGTTATAACTACTAACATAACGTTACTGTACAGTGCAGATACGGAACAGTTTTGTTATAACTACTAACATAACGTTACTGTAGTGGTGCAGATACGGAACAATTTTGTTATAACTACCATCATAACGTTACTGTAGTGGTGCAGATACGGAACAATTTTGTTATAACTACCGTACCAACATAACGTTACTGTAGTGGTGCAGATACGGAACAATTTTGTTATAACTACCAACATAACGTTACTGTAGTGGTGCAGATACGGAACAACTTTATTATAACTACCAACATAACGTCACAATAACTACCAACATAATGTCACAATAACTACCAACATAACGTCACAATAACTACCAACATAACGTCACAATAACTACCAACATAATGTCACAATAACTACTAACATAACGTCACAATAACTACCAACATAACGTCCCAATAACTACCAACATAACGTCACAATAACTACCAACATAACGTCCCAATAACTACCAACATAACGTCCCAATAACTACCAACATAACGTCCCAATAACTACCAACATAACGTCCCAATAACTACCAACATAATGTCCCAATAACTACCAACATAACGTCCCAATAACTACCAACATAACGTTACTGTAGGACTTGAGAAGATCGTGTAAGGTCTAGCTTTATTCTCGACGTTGATTCTCAAAATAGAAATAAGTCAGTAATCACGTGACTGTGTCATGTCAAGTAGTGGTTCCCAACCAAAATTCAGATAAAATTCGAAATCTGAGGTCGGACATTTGTTTATCGACTTCGACTCGATAAAAAAAACGACAAACTCCGCGACTCCAAAGCCCTGGATGAGAATATTATGCCCAGCTAACAAGAGTCATGAAGTTGTCATGAAAAAGACAGAATGCAAAGAGAGTGTACTACTGATAAGTGAGGGAGACAATCAACGTTCTTTTACCATGTGATAAGAAAATAACTAGAATACATTGTCACAACAAGAAAGATTGAAGGAAAAAGGTATAGAAGATGACAGAGAGGGTGACATAGAGGATGACAGAGAGGATGACATAGAGGATGACATAAAGGATGACAGAGAGGATGACATAGAGGATGACATAAAGGATGACAGAGAGGATGACACAGATTGAAGATACCGGACATAATTGACAAACAAAACTAAGTTCAGCAAGTTGTGGAGAAACGTGATCACTGACGCCAGCTAGCATAGTACGTGAACAGGAAGAAGAAGAGGAGGAAGAAGAGGAAGAAGATGAAGACGTAATCTACAGCTCTCGTTGGATGTGTCAAACTTTGTTTTAGCCAGTCAGTAACATGCACAAATATGTCTCACAAACTACTTCAAACACCTTCAATCGGCATAAAGAACACACAACAAACCAATCCTTTACTCAGCGATCACACCAACAACATCGAGATGAATCCATTCCCACCTCAGTGTGTAATGGAGGATAATGGCTGTCTGCCATGCTTAGGTTCGAAGGGAAGAGATTAAACGGTGATATCTCTCAACAAGGCACTCAAACCAAGATCTGCTTTTCAAACTGAGATCAAAGTACTTGCTGGCGGGCCTTCTACGTCTGACATATTTACATAATACAGGAATACACAAACATAATCCAAGAATAGAGCGCTTGTGAGCTGTGCTTACACAGCCACACATACTGAGAAGGGGGATGGGGTAGAGATATTACCGACTGCATGTAGGACAGTAAGAAAATAGGTGGCAGAGAAGAACACACACAGAGAGAGAGAGGGGGGGAACAGACAGAGAGGGACAGTGGGGAATAGACAGACAGAGAGGAACAGACTGACAGAAAGAGGGGGGAACAGACAGAGCGAAACAGAGTGACAGTGACAGAGAGAGCGGGAAACAAGCCGACAGAGCGGAACAAGAAAACCGACAGAGCGGAACAAGACTGACGGAGAGAAAGAGCGCGGGGAACATACAGACAGAGAGGAACAGACTGACAGAGAGAGAGAGCGCAAGGAACATGGAGGCAGAGTGGACTTTAAAGAAAGTGGGGAATAGATAGAAATAAATGACAGAGAGAAAGGAACAACTGACAGAGAGAGAGGTACAACTGACAGAGAGAGAGGGACAACTGACAGAGAGAAAGGAACAACTGACAGAGAGAAAGGAACAACTGACAGAGAGAGAGGGACAACTGACAGAGAGAGAAAGGGACAACTGACAGAGAGAGAGGAACAACTGACAGAGAAAGGAACAACTGACAGAGAGAAAGGAACAACTGACAGAGAGAGAGGGACAACTGACAGTGAGAAAGGAACAACTGACAGAGAGAAAGGAACAACTGACAGAGAGACGGAACAACTGACAGAGAGAAAGGAACAACTGACAGAGAGAGAGGGACAACTGACAGAGAGAGAGGGACAACTGACAGAGAGAAAGGAACAACTGACAGAGAGAAAGGAACAACTGACAGAGAGAAAGGAACAACTGACAGAGAGAGAGGGACAACTGACAGAGAGAGAGAGAGAAACATGCTGTAAGACAGGGAGGAACAGAATGACTGCGAGAGAGAGAGAGACAAACAGAGAAAGGAATAGACTGACAGAGAGGAACAGGCAGAAAGGAAGAAATAGACAGAGGAACAGACGGACCGAGAAACAGCGGAACAGACGGAATGAGAACAAGCGGAACAGAGAGAGAGAGAGGAACATACACGCTGAGAAAAAAATGAGACTGAGGAAGAGAGAAACAGAGCGAGGGGAACAGGCAGACAGATAAAAGAAAAGACGCAGACATAGGTGAATAGAAAGACAGACTGATTACAGACTGAAAAAGAACATACGGATAAAGGGGGAAAGGCAGACAGACGGAGTGGAAACAAGTGAGAGGGAGTGACAGACGGAGTGAAAACAAGTGAGAGAGAGTAACAGCAGACGGAGTGGAAACAAGTGAGAGGGACTAACAGACAGACGGAGTGGAAACAAGTGAGAGGGAGTAACAGACAGACGGAGTGAAAACAAGTGAGAGGGAGTAACAGACAGACGGAGTGGAAACAAGTGAGAGGGAGTAACAGACAGCCAGGATTAGGCACACAAAGACGGCGAGGGAAAAAAGTGAGAGGAACAGACTGATAGACAGACATACTGACAGACATACTGACAAGCACAATTAGCAAAGTTGGAATGGAAGGTCCCAAACCAGTTACATGAATATCTTATCATCATTCTTACTTATTATTGAACAATCACTGCAGCTAGCTTCTAAACAACTGATGCCGTAGGCTATATGAAGTGCATCATATTCGGCATCAGTTGCTTTAGCTTCTAAACAACTGATGCCGTAGGCTATATGAAGTGCATCATATTCGGCATCAGTTGCTTTAGCTTCTAAACAACTGATGCCGTAGGCTATATGAAGTGCATCATATTCGGCATCAGTTGCTTTAGCTTCTAAACAACTGATGCCGTAGGTCTAAACAACTGATGCCGTAGGCTATATGAAGTGCATCATATTCGGCATCAGTTGCTTTAGCTTCTAAACAACTGATGCCGTAGGCTATATGAAGTGCATCATATTCGGCATCAGTTGCTTTAGCTTCTAAACAACTGATGCCGTATCTCATATTCGGCATCAGTTGCTTTAGCTTCTAAACAACTGATGCCGTAGGCTATATGAAGTGCATCATATTCGGCATCAATTGCTTTGGGGCAGGCTGTTTTCTCGCAGGGTAGCTACAGTGTGTGCCTCACAGTGTACCTATATATTTGTAATGGCATTCTGGCTAGCTCGGTGCCAACCTCGTCATAGCAACATCTTAGACCAGTGTTTCTCAAGCGGTGTGCCGCGGCACACTAGTATGCCGCCGCAAAGATTTTGTAACTTTACTACATGAAGTATATTTTTAGTGATCTTGTAATATAAAATTGATCTTAAGCTTGAATTCATTCAATAATAATTGGAGCTACTAACTGCTTTGAACAAAAATAGATATGCTTCAAAATTTCATGATATTACAAAAACGCGAGAGGCGCATAAACAACGTTCAAAGGCCATGGACGAAGCATAGTACTTCCACTTGGACCTAATTATACCTGGCAGACATATTTAGATGCTTAAACACTGTGAATACCATTATGCAAGTGCGAAATGAAAACATCCTTTCATCTACTGATAAGCTATTGCCATTTTAAAAAAAGTATATTAATGTGGTTAAATAGAACTAGGGAGGGTAATCTTGATATGTTTCCACTGGTACCTAAAACACAATATAAAAGACATTGCTACCCTCATAATGGAGCATTTGGAACCATCGGAGCAAAATATCCAACATTACTTTCCATCGTTGACTACAGAGAGCTTCGACTGGTTAAAGAAATACATTTTTGCCTGTTTCATCTGACTTGGATTTTACAATAATAGAAGAACAGTTAGCTTCTATTTCAACTGATCGAAGTCTTAAAATGAAACACTCTGAGATACCCCTGGGCGCATTCTGAATTTCTGTTAAAGACGAGTATTCTGTTATTGCAAAACGATCTTTAATTATTTTGATGCAGTTTTCAATGTCATATTTATGTGAGTTGAGATTTTCAACACTTATAAGCGTTAAATCCCAAAAAAGGGAAAGACTTTTCTGTGTTGAAGATGAAATAAGAGTTTGCTTATTTCACATACGCCCTAATATCCAAGAAATTACTCAACAGCATCAAGCCCAAGTATCGCATTAGGACCATCAGGTTTGTATGATAAACATTTTTTTTTTTTTTTTTGGTCAAATACAAAACATAAGTCTTGGGCCTGACCATGAATGACATGTCACAGAGAGCTGAAATTTTGTATAGTGTTTATTCCTTTTCAATATAGCCACCGTCTGAATTGACACACTTCTGCCATCTCTGCTTGACCTTGAAAAGACCTTGGGAGTAAAACACCCTATTTTTCAAACTAAACCAGTCATCACATGCCAGTATAACTTCTTCATCGCTGTCAAAATGATTTCCTTTTAGCAGTTTTTTTAAGATTTGGGAATAGAAAAAAGTGTGATGGAGCCAAATCTGGAGAATATGGTGGGTGTGGAAGAATTTCAATATTCAAATCGTTGGCTGCTAGCTGCACAAGCCGTGCTTTGTGAGAGGGCGCGTTGTCTTGAAGCAAAGGAAGATTTTGAGTGCGTGTTATTCCTCGTTTCCTGGTCACAACCTTTTAGTTTGGTGAGAAGATCTGCATAGGACTGTCCATTAACTGTGTTGCCACGAGGCAGATAATCTTTCAACAGGACCCTTTGGCGTCCCAAAAAACAGTCAGCATCACTTTTCCTGCAGATTTCTGCGCTCTCGGCTTGACAGGTGTTGGGCAGCTGTACTTAAACTGTTGACACCAGTTTTTTTACCGAGGACAAGACTCGCGAAACACTGGTTCCATCTCCCTGTGTATTTCTGTAGGTGTTTTTCCCTGAAACATCAGAAATTTTATCACAGCTCTGGCCTCCTTCTTTTCCATTGTTTTGTCAAATCTTTGGAGCAGCAGATCCGGTCAATAGGGTACATTGCGCCGTGCACCGTAGCGGGAAAACTCGTTGAAGAAACAAACGCGTACTTCACACATTCAGTGCAAATATGATGAACTTTAAATGTGCCAAGTTTCATCTTCCTCCTGTGACTCCTTCATGGTCAGGCCCAAGACTTATGTCAAGCCCCTTGTATATGTTCTAATTATTTTAAACAATTAAAAGAAAATCAAATTGAGAGTTTTCTTTATTCTAAAGTACCCACAAATTGGTGTATTTAGTTTCGAACATATAACTGTAATTTTTTATAGAGGCTACTCTTTCAGATAGGTCAGATAGGTGTGCCGCAAAATTTTAGAAATTTGAAAAGTGTGCCGTGAACACAAAAAAAGGTTGAGAAATACAGTCTTAGACAAACATGGAGTAAGCATTGGACCCGGGGGATGTTTAAGCATTAGGCGAACTAGGCGACCTTTCTACGCCATTGTAAATAAGCGTATATACATTTATTAGTTTTAGCACGTTTATGCGCTTATTTTATGAGCTTCAGTAAGTGTGAAAGTAAGTATATATGTGTGTATGTGAACTATATGAGGGCGTCAATTAAGCTGTTTGCCTAGGGAGCCAAATACTCTATTTGCCGAGGGCGCCACCTAGTGCCAGCCTGATTGGATCTATTCTTCGTGTTTTTTTTTTTTTACTGAGAGACCACCTGAGGTCACCGGAGATTCAAAACCAGTGAAGATTTGGTAGTCAAACAGTGCCAACCACTTCTGAAAATGTTACGCCATTTTAGAAGCATTTGGTAGACTCAGCCACGCGAAAAGTAAAAAGAACAAACTCACCTGGTCTTTATGCTGTGAGCATCCGGGGCTGTTATTCTAATTTTTGTTTGCCGTAGACAGGTAAGTCCCACAGCTCAAACCCATCTCACTTGCGGGCTTCCCTCATATTATGTCCATATTTTACAACCAACAGTATGTAAGTGCGTACCTCGGCCGTTAGGCTTTGCGATTCACTGCTTGTTTTGTACCTGTGACAGGACCCGGAATGAAGTGAACTGAGGTAAATTACTTTCTTACAGCCACACCTTGATTTCCCGGTGAAGGCACCTTGCTGTTTTTATACTTATGTGGAGACCAGACAGAGGCGAGTCATGGAACATTTATTTCAAACATATCATGCCTGGAGCACTTGTGCTAGTCATGTATGTGATGTCTCATTTTGATGATGATGCTGGTGATGATTATGTTGCCGAGTGTTATGATATTTCTTAGAGGCAATGAAGCAATTATCGTGATGATACTACAGATAGGCATCATAAGGAACCACCATTAACCGCTGTTACTCGCATTACAAGCACTTTCTTTCTCCTGTCTTACTTTTTCAAAGAGAATACTTTGTTCACACTGGCTGTTAGAGCAGCGGTTGCAAAAGTGCGAAATTTTGCGCCAGAATTCGTGTCTAGCAACCTTTATATTTAGATGTTTATCTAATTGCATGGTCAGGACAGGATTTGTTGGGCGGGGCTGGGGGTTACCTATCGTCTGCCTTGTTATTATATACCAGTTATATTTACTTTCTTATCAACCTTTGATAAACGTCATGTCTACTTTTTTTTTTTTTTTTTTTTTTTTTTTCGTAAAAGTAGCCCTTCTGTTTGGGGAATCCCTAATTTGTCCTTCCCATCCACAGAGGGTTTATCACAGGAGTTCAGGCTATTCAGTGGCCGTAAACATTTCTTCAAAACGCCGACCCCGGGTTTGTATATCTGTCTTTTTTAGCCTTTCGTAAAAGTGGGAGATTTTCCTGTCTCTATATAGCACAGTCATCCGCAAATTATGATCGGGCATTTTTGATATCACTACATTTTTCTTCAAATCATTTACAAAGACCGTAAAATCGTTAGTGATTTAACTGAATCCTGTGAATCCCATTGTGACATAATTTTTGGGTCGCTCTCTTGTTCACTACGGCCGTATCCTGTGACAGTTGTTATACTGACTTTATTACGGGCTTTTCAGTGGTCGGCACCTTTTTCTTTCTCTACTATGTAGCAGATATTTTGTACTTTCAAACATTCTTACACTTCTCTCAGCAATAATTCGTCTTGTCTGTTTACCTGACCATCCCTGCTGAGAGAGTAGACAGGTGATGCAATATTAACCGACAACCATGTTGGTGTGGTAAAGTGGGATATTATAAATATTTATAGGGGACTTAGTGTACTGACTGAGATCAGCTGTGAAGGTATCTGTATCTAATAAGTGTGGTGTGTTACATATGACCTTACTTTGCTACCACATTTAGACCTCAGTCAGACTTATTCTGGAATATTGTGATGACTATGTTGAATGTCTAGGGTTATGATAGTGATGAAGTGTATGTTCACAACAACCAACAGACAGATAAACAATTTAATTTAATCCACAATACTTTACAACACTGTGACACTCACATACATAGAACACTCTATAAGACTATCTTAATAAGTCAAGTGTTAACTTTTAAAATATGTATTGATTCCTTTGGGCATGTAACTCGTCATGACTCCCTTTCAAAAACGATCCTTCAGGGAACAGTCGAAGGTAAACGGAGAAGAGGAAGGCAGAGAAAATCCTGGGCTGATAACATCAAAGAATGGGCAGGACACGGTTTTTCCACACTTGTACGCATTGCTGAGGATAGAGAGCAGTGGAGAACCCTGTCTGCTGATGCTTCCACCATGGCACCCCTACGACCCATGACCGGTTACGGGCTGAGATGATGATGATTGATTCCTTTCAATAATAGATATCCTGATTCAACTACAAAGTGAATCAAGAATCACAATCAAATGTAATCACAAGTTGTATGTACACAATTTATAGATAGGATCTTTGTATTGACATATAATATTATTACACTATGTGTGTAAGTAGTGATGTAGTACTATGAGGTAATACTGGCTTTTAAAGCTAGGTTGTTGTTTGTCATCATGACTTCATGTGTTTGTTACTGGTGGAAATACTATTGGAAAGGTTCACAGTTTCTTTTATTTGAAAACAAATAACTGTCCCTCTTGATTTAATGTACAGTCAATTTTAGAGGAGGTTTACACAAGATTGAGCTGCTCTGGCCAACGAAATCTTATCTTCTGTGGGCGGCAGGAAAACTGTCTCCTCTGCTCGCTTGCTTCTCAGTTATCTTGAAAAACAACACTGGTCGATATCTTGAACAAGGAGTATGCCTCTGGATTCAGCAAAACTCAGACCAGGTGCTGCTCTAATACTTCAGTACCACGGTCCCTGAAATAAGAAGGTTGTACCTCCTACTTCAGAACTAATTTATAATCTATTTCCACACTGAAGCACAATACATAACAAACACCGAGTTCAGCGCGGTAGGCCAACTGTTAGCTTCTCATGTAACAATATACACCAGTATTCCTCTCCCTAATGGTTACAACGCCTATGCAATTCCAGCATTAATTCCTTCTATACAATAAGATAGGTGTCATAGTACTATTTGGCAATCCCATATATGCCTATGCAGTTATACTCCTCTCCGACAAGTTTTTTTACATGGTGGAGCAATATCTAGGCTTTGCCTCATGTTTGCTACTGAACCACACACATACAGACATAAATTATCAATTCACATTCAATTTTCATCTAAAAGATATCAAATATGTCTAGCTTACCACAATTCAAGGAAATATTAAACAAGTACGTTGACTGGTGATGAGTTATGGCACAATTCCGATCTGCCTCTGTCCCAGGCTTTTATTAGAAAAATATGAGCTGGTTCTCAACGCACTTGCTTCTACAAAGTTTATTTTCAAAAAGTGGCCCTGAACTGACGCTTCTAATTGACTATATCAAATGGTCTAGCCAATGAGACCATGTTTACAAAAGCCTTTGAAAAAATGTACCCTTCCTACCGTTTCCATTAACAACCAAAAATAGTATTTGCAGTCGACTAATCATGTTTCGCCTTACATATTATTCTAGCCAATCAAATCGGATCTAACGTGGTGGCCTCATTTCCCCTAAAGCAGTGTCCAAACACGCCATTATGAGCAAATATGATCCTGTGTTGTCAGACAACACCACTATAGTATTTTGGCTATAACTGGTTAATTACTAGACTATTTGCTTAACACCTAACATATTCTTTGTCAGCAAGTCCTACGGCACCCAAATATATAAGTTTAATGGAGCCAAGTGGCTTCGTTACAAATATGTATTATTCTAGGATAGTCGTGTATTTGTTTTTTTATTTATTGTCTTAGAACCGCCACCTGTTCTGCCTTTTCGACTGTTCTGTCAGTATAAAGTCAGGATTTCAGACGTAAAACAGTATTGTGTCATGTTTCCTAATAAGCATTAAACATGTTTTTTTTAAAACCTTACCTCGTATTGGTAGTGTTTTTTGTCACTGTTTATTTGAAAGAAAAGCAAGTCTGCATGCCTTACGCGTGGGGTGGCATTAATTTTTATATCGCGAGACGACGTGGTAGCATTGCATGCGTTCCTCCGTACATTTCTCTCTCTCTCTCTTCTAAGCCCGTCTGTCTTTTAGTTTACGTAGTGTATAATGACATTAATGTAATATTAAATCTAGGTCATTACGCAGTGTGTATCAAGGTCGTATAAGAAATATAGTACCAGTTTTATTTTTAGAAACGCGTGTATTTGATGCAGTAGGCTTTACTAGCAAACGTGAAAGCGCTACAATTATGCAGACGAAGTAGAAAAAGGGGTTTTCTTGTTTAGCTGGTATGACGTTCTATAACACAGGCGTACGCTATTGTGACCGCACTGTTCTTTTACCATTCTTCTTTCCTTTTATTGAATTAATTCGTTAGGCTTTACATTTACTTTTTAATTTAGATATGTGGATTTAGAATTTCACGACAGTTGGTTAATCTCTGATGTATCCGACATCAAACAACAGAGTAGCATTAAAATCGTCCAGCGCATTTGCTTAATCGTTGATATGGCCAGGGTGCGTTCTTCGCCAAGATGGTAATACGCTGAAAGTTTGATAGCCACTACGGGAAGATAACTTATTTGTCAGCGCACAGGAATGACACAATCGTTTCCTGCACACATTGAGGAAAGTAAGATGTAATTGTAGGCATTTGCAGAGAAGGCAATCGGATGTTTTATTGCCATATATGGGTGACCTTTTGCATCACGCACATTATTTCAGGCGGAAATATATTGAAATTACCCCTCAAGACACGCATGTTTGAAGCGATTGGAGCCCTGCTTGGCATCGTAATAAATAAATGCGAGGGAAGACTTGCAATATAATTCGTTCACTGTGAGAATCGCTTGCCAAGACGACAACCAGACCTTGCCAGAGTAAAGACTGTGATAATCAGACTTCCATTTATCAGACCGGACTTTGTTGGAGTATTTTGAAAGACTTAAACAGCCCAGAAAAGCTCTATCATTATAAGAAGGAAAACCGGGATCTGAGGAAACTGAAAACACGGCGTCATAGTGGGAATTCGTTGTTAACGTAACAACACCCCAGAAACGTGTAAATAAGCATCAGCTAGTGCCTTAACTTTATTCCTCTGAGCAAACAGTCTGTGAGCCAAGATTGGCGTAAGTTATACATTTTATATTCTATATTTTTCATTACTAACACGTGAACTAATATGTATATATTGCCATGCGAATATAAATATGCGAAAATTGCTAGCGGATGTCCAAGTCATTTGAGGCTGGTAAACTCAGCATATAGAATGATGATTTCATGAACCACCACTGCAAGGGCTGGTGACTGCTTTACTGCTAGTTTCTTAAAGAGATTTAAAAGCATAAGTAGTCCCAAGTTCCATATGGACCAGGGAGGGAATGATGAAAGAAATGATGTACTTTCTAATTATAATATTTGCATCTTCAAACCAGTGTAATTGTCTATGTAAACATTCTTCTTCTTCTTCCGTCCTTAGCCACCGACCGTCAAAGCAGTCAGTGGCCATTACGCCTAGTGGCGTCTTAGGGCAACAGCAGATAGGTTTTCTTTGCCATTGTTTCCCATCACGCCTATTGGCGTCTTTAGGGCAATGGCAAATCAATCCATTTGCTGTTGTTTCCGTAATCAAAGTGACTGGCAAACGGGTGATCAGCCCGTTGGTATGTAAACATATTCACTTTAAAATTGATGAAAGTTTTCAAGCTTTTCAACCAGTGCAGATGTAAATGAAAACATATTCAATCTATATTGTGAACATTTTTCAACTAGTGTAGATGTAAATGAAAACATATTCAATCTATATTGATAACATTTTTCAACCAGTGTAGATGTAAATGTCAACTTATTCTATCTATGCAATTAACGTTTTCATTTAAATGTAAAGCAAATATAAAGCTATTCAACTTAAATGTAAAGAAAAGCATATTAAGCTTAATTCTCAACGAGGGTATAGTCTGAGGTAGAGGGGATGAAGGAATAGGAAGATGGGGACACATAAGTATGTGTCGGGAAACTCAATACTCAGAGGATATTCGTTTCTTTTCTTTTACCATACTAGTTGGTGCTACCAGCTGAGGGTCCTAATCTCTGGAACAAAGTGGGGGTAGAAGTGGCCTGACGTCTAGCTAGACACCATCATCAGAGGGTCTTAGAGATGCGGGACCAGCTTTGCAGTTACTCCCTGAACTTACTTGGAAAGTGCTGCACCTTCAGTCTTGATCAGAGACGCGAGAACTCCAGTGACCTATCTGCACAGAACCCAAAAACCCAGCGGGAGAAGAAACTACAATTTGCAGCTACGTCAAACCTATAAGCTGCCAAGGGACTTCTTACATAAAACACCATACCGTCAAACGATGATGAGTATTTTCTGTTAAAGATTGTTCAATTTTTTTAAACTTGGTTGATTATTAAACTTTTTATTTGTAAATTTAACGTCGATTTAATCATTTTGAATGTACTGCATGTCCGTCTCAGTCAATTTACTAAATACACTCTAAACAGAGCTATAGCATAATAAGAAGAATGCCACTGAGTAAATCAGGGTGGGGGCTTGAACGAGCTGAAATTAATCATTGCTTAATTCTTCATAAAAGGCGGCGGATCAGATATAAGTTAACAATTGCCCTGCCCAAAGCAGCATTGTTCTTGACTTCTGAAATATCTTATGATTATTCCCTTGAGATAGAAGCATCATTATCTTTCTATCTACAACTCTGCCAAGAGTAATCTTGTGCGAAGGTAGACACATTTGAAGACCCATATTAGATACTCTTGAGTTTTAGCCACTGTTGGACTACAATTGCAAAGCAGGGGAGGCAATTCCATGACACCTATCTTGTTGTTTGTTCAGTTCTGATTTTATCATAGTTTATTTCCACTGTGAAATATCTCTCCACCAGTAAGTGTCCAGATAATTATCCATTTCACCTGTGAAATATCTCTCCATCAGTAAGTGTCCAGATAATTATCTATTTCACATGTGAAATATCTCTCTACCAGTAAGTGTCCAGATAATTATCTATTTCACCTGTGAAATATCTCTCCACCAGTAAGTGTCCAGATAATTATCTATTTCCCCTGTGAAATATCTCTCCACCAGTAAGTGTCCAGATAATTATATATTTCCACTGTGAAATATCTCTCTACCAGTAAGTGTCCAGATAATTATCTATTTCACCTGTGAAATATCTCTCCACCAGTAAGTGTCCAGATAATTATCTATTTCACCTATGAAATATCTCTCCACCAGTAAGTGTCCAGATAATTATCTATTTCACCTGTGAAATATCTCTCCACCAGTAAGTTTCCAGATAATTATCTATTGCACCTGTGAAATATCTCTCCACCAGTAAGTTTCCAGATAATTATCTATTTCACTTGTGAAATATCTCTTCACCAGTAAGTGTCCAGATAATTATCTATTTCACCTGTGAAATATCTCTCCACCAGTAAGTGTCCAGATAATTATCTATTTCACATGTGAAATATCTCTCCACCAGTAAGTGTCCAGATAATTATCTATTTCCACTGTGAAATATCTCTCCACCAGTAAGTGTCCAGATAAATATCTATTTCACCTGTGAAATATCTCTCCACCAGTTAGTGTCCAGATAATTATCTATTTCACATGTGAAATATCTCTCCACCATTAAGTTTCCAGATAATTATCTATTTCACCTGTGAAATATCTCTCCACCTGCAAGTGTCCAGATAATTATCTATTTCACCTGTGAAATTTCTCTCCACCAGTAATTGTCCAGATAATTATCTATTTCACCTGTGAAATATCTCTCCACCAGTAAGTGTCCAGATAATTATCTATTTCACTTGTGAAATATCTCTCCACCAGTAAGTTTCCAGATAATTATCTATCTCACCTGTGAAATATCTCTCCACCAGTAAGTGTCCAGATAATTATCTATTTCACCTGTGAAATATCTCTCCACCAGTAAACGTCCAGATAATTATCTATTTCACCTGTTATACCTATCTTTTTTTTTTAAAATATGATAAAGAACATCCTCTTCCGGCATTCATCTTAAGCCATAACTACATCTTAAATAAACCACAACATTTATTGCGATTCTTTCTAATCCTTATTTGATTTCGTGCTCTAAGCTGATAAGATGATCTGCTGTACTTATGTGGAGACTGGGCTGGGCTATGTAACAACGTCTTTTCCAGAAGGAATTTAATTTTAAATTTTTTGTGTTTTAATTTACCGTAGTTTCTAAAACGTTTTCTATTTGAGTCGACGCGCGATTGATTCTGGAGGATCTTAGAGGGAATAGAGGAAGATCTGTTGCCCATTCACATTCAATGTTTGGTCTGTCGTCCAATCACAGCCATTGTTAGTTCTGTTGTCCAATCACAGTCATTGTTAGCTCTGTTGTCCAGTCACAGACCTTGTTAGTTCTATTGTCCAATGACCATCATTATTAGCTCTATTGCCCAATCACAGTTACTGTCTATTCTGTTGTTCACTCTCAGCCATTGTTAGGTCTGATATCCAGTCACAGGTAGCTGTTAGTTCTACTGTCCAAATACAGGTTTTGTTAGTACTATTGTCCAACCACCATGATTTTTAGTTCCAATACCCGATCACAGTCACTATTAGTTCTGTTGTCAATTCACAGTCACCGTTACTAGTTCTGTTATCCAATCATAGTCAAATACTCGTCTCTTTGGCATTCAGTACTGTCCCACCACCCACCATGCAGCATGTCACATGATCAGCTATTATATACCCATTGTTTTATATTCTTTGTGATGTTTTGGCTATTTTCATCTCCCTGAAGCAGGTCCTATTTAATCGCCAGCTTGAAATGTTTAGTTCTGGTTCTAACGTTGGATATTTAATACTTCACTGTGTTTGCTAAAGAACATTGTTATATCAGTGTTATCAGAGCTCAGCGTTAGGAACTAATGATGTCTTCAGGCAATGGGGACAGTAGATTTGCCATGAAGGCATGATGTTGATGTGGTGGTTGTTGTATAACTAGGACTGTTGAGCTTGTCGTTCTGTTTCAGCCAATGCTAAGCTGTTTTCCTTTATTACAGTGTAGATCAAGCATTAAACTGTGGCTTGTCGTAACTTGCCGAGTTGGAGTTATACGTTCCAGTTTCTTTCCCGGACATTTCATCCTGGCTCAACATGCATTTAAAGAATGCTCACATCTGGTTTTAAGCTAGCAGGGAAAAGGAGCTAGGAGCATCATACTGTATATTCCCCCACCATCCTTGGGACCTCTCCAAATGTACTTGCCCAAAATACCGTGTTATGTCTGCATATTATTAATAATGAGAAAGTCCTGAGAGAAAGTCAAGAAAGCGGTTAGTAAATCAATCAGACAAGGTGCCGACGATGAAAGCTCCAGGGAAACATTGTGACACGAGTAGAATGTGAGGACTTGATAACACTCTCACACAGCAGGAGAAGAAAAAAGACATGTTTTTGTATACTGACCACGTGATTTGGAAAGAAACAAAAGGTACGGCTGATTTCCGACACTAGAGGCTGTTGAAAAAATGCATAGACATTATCGGCAATACCAGTCTTCGCGGCAATTGATAATGATGACGATTATAATTATTATTGGTATTGATGATGTTACAAAACGATCATCTTCGAATATGGCTAACTGTGACGCTGTATAGTTCTCCAGTAATCTATGGCCATATGTCTAACTATAATCCAGCATAGTCCATCACGTACAACCAATAACTACACAAACCATCGATGCGAGAGTACTTGCATGCTCGGCGCGGATCCTGCAGTCGTGGATCCATGCTCCATTAGCAGCAAAAAGGACAATTATGATGGTGATATTATTTTGTATAGTTCTCTTGGAGTCAACGGAACTACGTCTAATTGTAAACCTATATAGTTCTGTAGGAGTCTATAGGGGTATGTCTAACTGTAACGCCACACACATTTTAAAAAATTAAAAATTAGGACACCTACCCATCACAAAAATATTTATAGAAAGTGTGATTCCTGTATAAACACATTGGGATTCTCACCGGTGCTTCGGAGTTCGTGACTGTGTTAAGATTCTCCTTGTGCAATCTTAGGGGGGGAGATCGGCGCACTGATGAAGTTGTCCACGTGCAATGAAGATCGCCCTTAAAAAAGAAAACCAAGCCAAACGCCATATAGTTCTGTAGGAGTCTATGTTCTAGAATGTGTCCACCGGTATAGTTCTGTAGGAGTCTATGTTCTAGAATGTGTCCACCGGTATAGTTCTGTAGGAGTCTATGTTCTAGAATGTTTCCACCGGTATAGTTCTGTAGGAGTCTATGTTCTAGAATGTGTCCACCGGTATAGTTCTGTAGGAGTCTATGTTCTAGAATGTGTCCACCGGTATAGTTCTGTAGGAGTCTATGTTCTAGAATGTGTCCACCGGTATAGTTCTGTAGGAGTCTATGTTCTAGAATGTGTCCACCGGTATAATTCTGTAGGAGTCTATGTTCTAGAATGTGTCCACCGGTATAGTTCTGTAGGTGTCTATGTTCTAGAATGTGTCCACCGGTATAGTTCTGTAGGAGTCTATGTTCTAGAATGTGTCCACCGGTATAGTTCTGTAGGAGTCTATGTTCTAGAATGTGTCCACCGGTATAGTTCTGTAGGAGTCTATGTTCTAGAATGTGTCCACCGGTATAATTCTGTAGGAGTCTATGTTCTAGAATGTGTCCACCGGAATAGTTCTGTAGGAGTCTATGTTCTAGAATGTGTCCACCGGTATAGTTCTGTAGGAGTCTATGTTCTAGAATGTGTCCACTGGTATAGTTCTGTAGGAGTCCATGTTCTAGAATGTGTCCACCGGTATAGTTCTGTAGGAGTCTATGTTCTAGAATGTGTCCACCGGTATAGTTCTGTAGGAGTCTATGTTCTAGAATGTGTCCACTGGTATAGTTCTGTAGCAGTCTATGTTCTAGAATGTGTCCATCGGTATAGTTCTGTAGGAGTCTATGTTCTAGAATGTGTCCACTGGTATAGTTCTGTAGGAGTCTATGTTCTAGAATGTGCCCACCGGTATAGTTCTGTAGGAGTCTATGTTCTAGAATGTGTCCGCCGGTATAGTTCTGTAGGAGTCTATGTTCTAGAATGTGTTAGTTCTGTAGGAGTCTATGTTCTAGAATGTGTCCGCCGGTATAGTTCTGTAGGAGTCTATGTTCTAGAATGTGTCCACCGGTATAGTTTTCGGAAGTCTATGAAAATGCGTCAAATTGTAACCTTCTATAGTTATAGTATAGACATAAGAATACTCAGTAACCTTCATTGTGAACAAACTGTGACAGTAAGATCTATAAACAATTACTTACTATACATAAATATAAAAAGAGGTGTGAGACAAGGTTGCGGTTTGTCGCCCTGCCTATTTAATATCTACATAGAAAAGATTTTCAGACAGTCAAGAACTACAGGACTGAACATCGGTGGAAGATCAATAAACAACCTAGGATATGCGGATGATACAGTGTTGCTAGCTGAAAGTGAACAGAAATTGCACGAATTTGTGTAAACAGAGTAAGTCATGAATATGGATCGGACATTAACCTTTACACGAACACGAAAACTATGATAATTAGCAAAGCAGGCGATAAGCCAACTTTCAAGATAAGAATAAATGGGAAAATCCTGGAACAAGTCAAGAGCTTCTCATATCTTGGTCATATAATAACAGAAGATGGCAGATGCTAAACAGATATAAAGAATAGAATTGGAATGGCCAAAGCTACATTCAACAACATGAGAATGATTCTAACATCTAAACAACTAACTCATGAATTCAAACTGAGAATCATCTAATGTTATATATATTCTTAATTACTGTATGGTGTAGAAACATGGACAATGAACAAGCAATTAGAAGAAAGAATTGAGGCCCTTGAGATGTAGATATATAGAAGAATGGGGCACGTCTCATGGAAAGAGAAAAAAACAAATAAAGAGGTACTAGAAAACCTAGAAATGAAAAGAGAATTAATGAAGGAGATCAAAATTAGACAGCTAAAATATTTTGGTCATGTAAAAATACATAACACCGGACACTGGAAACGAACTTTGACCTCTAAGTGCACAACAAGAATGATGAAGATGTTAATGTAACCGCTACATGAGAAGATAATGTAAGCGCTACATGAGAAGATAATGTAAGCGCTACATGAGAAGATAATGTAAGCGCTACATGATAAGATAATGTAAGCGCTACATGATAAGATAATGTAAGCGCTACATGAGAAGATAAGGTGAGCGCTACATGAGAAGATAAGGTAAGCGCTACATGAGAAGATAATGTAAACGCTACATGAGAAGATAAGGTGAGCGCTACATGAGAAGATAATGTAAGCGCTACATGAGAAGATAAGGTAAGCGCTACATGAGAAGATAATGTAAACGCTACATGAGAAGATAATGTTAGCGCTACATGAGAAGATAAGATAAGCGCCACATGAGAGGATAATGTAAACAATACAACGGTTGAAATAAACATCTGTGCGACGTGAACTTCGAACAAATCAAAATAAGTGGCCTGCGTTGCTAGGGTTGGGATTAGAGTTTAGGGTTAAGTTTCGAATTCCTACATCTGGGACCAAAGATGCATCAAAAGTGAGGAATGCAGTAAGTGACCCATAGCTAGACTGCTTGAGTCAGGGTCAGCGAACCAGAGCTGACCAAGACCCTACTCCACCTCCAAGTGGTGGTCCTGGAAACAGGCTGCATCACTGCAGTCTGGCTGAGAGAGTAGGGATCGAAGAGGGAAGGCTAACCCGGTACCAAAAATGCCATGCAGAAAACGGATGTGTCGGGCCGAAAGGCGCAGATATTGCAGCTTTGCTGTAAACGGCGACACAACGCAACCAACGTCCTTTTCAGGACGAACGCAGAAGAAGAAAGAATTCCTACCCTAACACTCACTCCTTATTACTGTGTATCTCAAATCCCACTGTTTTTCATTTCAACCAAACGAGGCAACAATAGAAACACGAAAATAAAGACAAAGATGGAGTGACAAACACCTGGCGTGAATGCTATAGATGCGTGGAAAAACTAATGTTAAATTACAAATATGAAAACTTATGTAAACAATGTTTTGTTGAAATGAAGAACAGTGGACTGTGTGTTCGATTCGGCCTAAAAAAGAATAATTCACAGACGCAGTGAAAGGGGGCAAGTGTTAGGGTTAGATTTTGGAATCCTAACCTTAATCCTAACCTTAACCCTAACTAAAATCCTAACCTTAATCCTAACCCTAACCTTAATCCTAACCCTAATCATTCCTAACCCTAACCTTAATCCTAACTCTAACCTTAATCCTAACCTTAATCCTAACCCTAACAACACGGGTGACTTACTTGTTTACATTATTATCTCATGGGTTGAATTGAAAAAGAGTGGGACGTGTTCTTTGAGTTAATGAAAATAAGTCGCCTTCGTCGTTAGGGTCAGGGTTTGTTGTTCGGTTTAGGAATCCTACAAGACAACAATAGAAGAACAAAAGAGTCCTAAATAAAGATAAAGATGGAATGAGAAACATTTGTCGAGAATCTCGATAGCTGTTCGGGAAAAAAAACAACTAAATTTTAATTACAAATATACAAAGATGAAAACTTATATAGAAATATTTTGTTACAAAAACTTACCCAGTGCGAATCACGATATCAACTGTCGTGATATTCAAACAAACGTGAATAAAATATCCGTGCCCTGAGACAGATAGGCGAATTAGTTCTCACAAGGTGGGTAACCAACCAACAAAACGGGTACCTTGTTGTGGATGGTTAGAGATTCATTCACTAGCGACACGAACAAAATTGAATCAAAACTGTGTAAACGATTCTTGTGCAAGTTTTCCAGTTGTGTCACTTTGAGGTTGTTGCTGTGACAGCGAACTCGTAAACTGGTGGTAGCGGTTGTGGTGGTAACCGATGTCAGGGGAGACAGGCTGAGTGGTTTGAGCGAGGCGCGTCCGGCTGTTGAAGTGCTGTACAAGAAGTTTCTAGCCAATCCGTGAGGCGTGGCGTGCAAGAGACGAGAGGAATACAGTAGATGTAATGTTAGAAGTGTGCACGAAATGGAGGACGGAAAATGTTAGAAGTGAGGAGGAAGTAGGTAGTAGAATTATGAAACAAAAGACGGAGATATTACATTATAAAAAAGAGAGGAGACGTTATATTATAAAATAGGGAGGAGATATTACATTATAACATAAAGAGAGGAGCTGTTGCATTATAACAAAAAGAGAAGAGATATTACAATATAAAAAAGCGAAAAGATACTATAATATAAAACAGAGAAGAAATATTACAATATAACAGACAGGGACGAACTGTAAAATTGTCGTAAAATAAGAAAAGATATTACATCACAGAAAGAGAGGAAATGTTACAATAACTGAAAGAGAAGCGATACAGAAGGAGACATTACAATATAACAGAAAGAAAAGAGATGTTACAATATAACAGAAAGAGAGGAGATGTTACAATATAACAGAGTGGGAAGAGATGTTACAATATAACAGAAAGAGAGGAGATGTTACAATATAACAGAATGGGAAGATATTTTTCAATATAAAAGACAGAGAAGACATGTTACAATATAACAGAATGGGAAGATATTTTCCAATATAAAAGACAGAAAAGAGATGTTACAATATAACAGAATATGAAGAGATTTTCCAATATAAAAGACAGAGAAGAGATGTTACAATATAACAGAATATGAAGAGATTTTCCAATATAATAGAAAAAGAAGAGATGTTACAATATAACAGAATAGGAAGAGATTTTCCAATATAACAGAAAGAGAAGAGATACAGAAGGAGACGTTACAATATAACAGAAAAAGAGGAGATATTACAATATAACAGAAAGAAAGGAGATAATAATAATAGACCCTTCAGTCATAACTGACTATTGGAATGCGACCCTGAGGTGACTGTCCTAGCCTGCTTATTTTTATGGTGTTCCTTTCGACGTTTTCTCCTCTCTTCTGCTTGTTGAGTTGTTGCTTGTTCTGCTTGTTGATGCATTGTGTACATCCGGCGGCGGAAGTCGCTTTCTGTTCAGCCACGCGCTTATCAACAGGACAGCGATTTTGATAGAATTTCGGTTCTTGCCTTCAGGGAAGTACCCAGTTTTTATTTTATTTAGTTTTTATGTGTCCTATCTAGCCTTCACTTTCTTTCCTTTCCTGACGAAGGCCTTGTGGCCGTAACGTAGACTATTTTCTTTGTCTTTTGTCCTCGTAAGACGAATCACCTTTTTTCGATTTTTTTTCAAACCCATCCTTGTTGAGTGAGCGTCTTTTCGCCCAAACTGAGGTGGCGCCGCAGATAGCATCGCCACTTGGTGCGATCGGCAGCTTCATCCTCCGCTGCTGGGATTTATGTCCAGTGCCCTCATGCCTCTCTGCACACATCTTTGAATCTCAGCTGCGTTCGCCCAACTGTTCTTTTGCCATCTGCCAGTTGTCCGTAGAAGATAACTTTCGGGATGCGATCATCTTTCATGCGGCGGAGATGGCCAAGCCAGCGTAGCCTGCGCCGTCTAAGCAGTGTATACATGCTTTGAAGGCCAGCACGTGACAATACCTCGATATTTGTCGCTTTATCTTTCCACCAAATGCCGAGGATGTGGCATAGACACCGTAGATGGAAGGTTGTCATAAAACGGTTTGTGCGCTCTCATGTCCACTCCGGCAGGATTGCATTACATTCCTGTGCGACTGATACAAGGTACGTGATATTTTGTTATTTCTCTCTCCCCTGCCCTTATTTGTCAATACAGAAAGCTCATCCGAAGGTCAATGTTTACATAACTTTCACACTTCAATTCGCCGGTCCATCTCTGAGGGACTAATTGGATCACACAAACGTGACGGTCCCACATTTGATCCCAGGTGAAAGGCTAATGACGGTGTTTGCACAAGATGGGAGTAATTCTTTACAATTCTACAGAATAATAGACTTGCATATTGGAGGTGCGGATAAACCACGAAATGTCAAGACAGGACGGCCGAATTGCGCCGAGTCATAGTCTGATAACGATGGTTGAATTACGTGGGAGAGGCAAATCAGATAATCCCCTAATCTGGGAGGACATGTTGAAGTGTGTTAGACGTAACTTGACCAAGTAATAACCGGATGTTTTCAGCCCAATTTTAGAAAAATAACGTTTGAAATGTTGCACTAGATGAGTCATGCAAAATATTTCATCATAAAGTTGGCATAAATTTATACGTTCAAATAAGATTGGCTGATACTTTGAGGCGCAAATAACAATTGCGTCGATTGGGCGTTCGTCCCAACAGCCTGGAAAGGCGGGGGATGAAATCTTGCAATATAATTGACATTTTTGCAAGTCTAGTTCACTGTGAGAATCGCTTGCCAAGACGATAACCAGACCTTGCCAGAGTAAGCCAAGAATCATATTTTCATCAGGGCCGAACTTTGTTTGAGGATCTTGACAATAGAAAACTCTATTTTTTTAACAAGGATAACCGGAATCTGAGGAATCTAAAGCACGGAGTCATAGTGGGAATTCATTGTTAACATAACAACATCCCAGAAACGTGTAAAAAGGCATCTGCTAGTGCCTTAACTTTATTCCTCTGAGCAAACAGTCTGTGAGCCAAAATTGGCGTAAGTGTACATTTTACATTCTATATTTTTCATTACTAACATGTGAACTAATATGTATATATTGACATGTGAATATTAATATGTGAAAATTGCTAGTGGATGTCCCAGTCATTTGAGGCTGGTAACCTCAGCATATAGAATGAAGATTTCATGAACCACCACTGCCAGGGCTGGTGACTGCTTTATCGCTAGTTTCATAAAGAGAACTAAAAGCATAAGTAGTCCCAAGCTCCATATAGAGCAGTGTCACGGATTGCCTCCCCTTAGTTCTGCAGTAGTGGTCCACCAGTTTCCAACACTCAAGAGTATCTAATATGGGTCATCAAAGGTGTCTACCTTCGCACAAGATTACTCTTGGCAGAGTTGTAGATAGAAGGATAATGACGCTTCTATAAGATGTTTTCAGAAGTCAAGAACAATGCTGCATAGGGCAGAGCACTATGAACTTATATCTGATCCGTCCCCTTTTGTGAAGAATTAAGCGATGGTTTTAGCCCGTTCAAGCGCCCATCTGGTGTAAATCCAGCGAAATTCTTTTATAAGTATTTGCTCTATAGATGTAAATATATGTCTAGATGTATATATATTAAAGAGCCTTGCTCATACGTTTGCGTAACAAATTTAATAATCAATTAGTCTTAACTGGTTAAAATAGCGATGGAATGATGGTAAATTTTAGATGTAAATAAAATTGTCCTCACTGAGACTTGGGTGAGGATTTAAAAAAAAAACAGTTGTCCTTTTGCTGTTTCCTTAATAAACTTAGCTGGTCTAACTGAGTCATGCAGCTGTGGTTTCGTCAATTCTTCTGTGATGAGAGCACTTCTTCGCACAACTTGTCCAATTTAGGTGGTTAGTGTTGATTCCCTGCTTTTAACTCACAACCAGTGGCGGCGAAACTTTAGTCTTGCAGCTTCGTACCATGAACAGTCTGCTAGCTTCGTTCCACGAACTTTAGACAAAATAAAAATAACAAATGCCTCTGCAAAGTACATTTGCAGGCTGCAAATTAACAGGCGCATTGTTTCGCTGTCCACCCACCAATGTTAGCTTCTCTGAATAATTATTCTCCCTGAGTATACCCAGCCGCCAATGCCGGTCCCAAGCCCAGATGAAAAAGGAGGAGGGCGGCCTGCATGGAGGCCGTAAGGAGGCAGCCCCTCCACCATGCAAAGGCACAACAGGCCAATCACCTGTTTGCTTTAAATCATGATTACGCGAACTACAAGAGAGAAAATCGGACTGATTCTAAAGGCGACGAACTGGAACGGACTACGGACTACGACTTATGGAACTTGGAACACAAGAAGTATAAATGGGAAGGAAGAGGAGCTGGTGGAAGAGATGAGGAAAGCAAAACTAGAAATCCTGGCTATAACGGAAACGAAGAAAAAAGGACAAGGAGTCATGGATCTCGATGGCAACACGTTGCTCTACAGTGGTGTACCCATATCTGAAAGAGCTAAAGGGGGCGTGGGTTGCATTGTGGCCCAAAATCAAAAAGATAGTATCAAGGGATGGAACTTTGTCTCGGAGCGCATTATGGTTGTAAAACTAAAAGAAGGAGAAACCATAGTCAACCTGGTCATAGTGTATGGGCCACATGAGGATGAGAGAGCAGAGGTCAAGGAGGAATTCTTCGAGCTGCTTCAAAGGACAGTGGATGACTGCCTAGATGAAGTTATTATGCTCGGAGATTTTAATGCCAGAGTTGGAAATGACCATGCTAGATGGGGTGGAGTTATCGGAAGATATGGAGAAGATACTCTCAATGACAATGGAAAGCGACTCCTTAGATTCTGCAGTGAGCAGAATCTGATCATTACAAACACAAAGTTCCCCCATAAGCGCATACATGCATACACTAGATGTGAACCAACCAAGAATGAGAAGTCAGTGATCGACTATGCCATTGTTCGGAGAAGCTCATTCAGATATGTCCGAGATGCAAGAGTCTGGAGGGGGCCAGAGATTGGAAGTGATCACTACCTGCTAACAATCAAACGAACAACTGAAAGAGTTGCTCAGCCTAGGAACTGCCCAACATCACGCAAGAAACCAAGTAAACGAGCAGGAGAAATGAGCATTAGGACCTACAAGCTGAGAGAGCCAGAAATTAAGACCAGATATCAGGGGCTTATTGCTACAGCAGTGAGCAACACAGAAGAACGACCTGATGACTTGGAAACCCTCTGGAATAAATTCAAGGATATCATAAAGACAGCTGCTGAAGAAGCATGCGGTGAAGTCCGACTTGGGAACCAGAGAAAGAGGACACCTTGGTGGACAGAGGAAGTCAAAGAGAAAATAAGAGAGAAGAAAATGGCATGGAAACAATACTTAGGAGCTAAAAACACAACAGGACAAATGGAAAAATATAGAGAATATGTGACACTCAGAACAGAAGCAAAGAACAAAGTGCTAGCAGCAAAACAGAAGTCCTGGGAAGAATTTGGAGAAAAGCTAGAAAAAGATGCACAAGAAAACCAGAAATTGTTCTATAAGACCCTAAAGAACATGAGGAAAGAAAAACAATGCCCTCTCAAATTTATAAAGGACAAGCAAGGCAAATTGCTTACTGCCCCGAAGGAAGTAATGGAAGATGGAAAGAATATTTCTCAGAACTCCTGGATGGTGAGCATGATGAAGCATCAGAAATGATAACCACTGACACAGAAGAGGAAACCAATGATGGTGAAGATGACATAAAGATGGAAGAACTGAGGGCAGCACTAGAGAAAATCAAGATGGGCAAAGCAGCAGGGCATGATGGAATAACACCAGAAATGGTTAAGTACATGGGAGCATCAGGCGACCTATTACTCTTAAAGGTCCTACAGGCAGCATGGTGCAACAAGACCATACCAAAGGATTGGGAGATTGCCATCATAACACCAATTTTCAAAAAGGGTGACAATCGACAATGTGGAAACCATAGAGGCATATCCCTTCTCAGTGTCCCTGGTAAAATCTACTCTAGAATCCTAGAGCAGAGACTCCGACGCCTAGCTGAGCCACAATTGGATGAGGTCCAGTGCGGATTCCGAGCAAACCGAAGTACTCAAGACCTAATCTTCACACTCAGACAGCTGAGTGAAAAGGCCCTTGAGTATAAGAGTGAGATCAATCTTTGTTTCATAGATCTGGAAAAGGCGTTTGACAGGGTCCCCTGGAGCAAACTTTGGGAATGTTTGGCAAGGAAGAATATTCCAGCACCTCTGATTCATGCTATACAGAGCTTCTACAAGTCTTGCAGAAATTATGTGAGGACAGCAAACCATAAGTCAGAAGAGTTCAGGACCACCAGTGGTGTAAGACAAGGTGATATCCTATCACCTTACCTCTTCATACTCCTTATGGACGATGTCATCAAGGCATGTAAGGAGAGAACAAGAAAGTATTCAGTGGGGTACTGGAAGATGAGACAGGTCTATATTTCGGAGCTGGCATTTGCTGATGATGTTGCCGTGATTGCTAAATCAGAGGCACATCTCCAATCCAACCTGCAAGTCTGGAAGGAAGAGCTGGAGAAGAGAGGGATGGTCATAAGCAGCTCTAAAAAAAATCCATGGTGATATCACGAGAAGAAAGAAAACATCAGATTAAGTTGGGAGAACAGGTCCTGGAGCAGGTCGACCACTTTAAATATCTCGGAGCTATTATAGACCGAAAGGGAGGCATCAAAGAAGAGTTGGCCACTCGGAAAGCAGCAGCTGGGAGACTTTTTCAGGCCATAAATCGTGGATTCCTCAGCAAGAAAGAGGTTGGTAAGAAAACGAAGATGGCTGTATACCGCTCCACCTATGTCCCAGTCTTGACATATGGATGCGAGTCGTGGGCAAGGACTACAACCCACAAAAGCCAGATCCAAACCTCAGAAATGAGGTATCTGAGGAAAGTGGTTGAAGTAACAGGAAGAGACATGGTCCGCAACCAGACGATCCGTCAAGGCCTAAAATCCCATCCGCTGCAGACCCAAATAGAACAGTCCCAACTAAGATGGTTTGGCCATGTCTGCAGAATGGGAGAAGATCGGCTACCCCGACAAGCATGGGAAACAAAGAGCCAGGGATCCAGACCTCCAGGACGACCCAGAGTCCGCTGGGAGGACAACATTAGACAATCTTTGAAGGACCGAGGACTAGAATGGAACCAGGCCAGGAAGAAGACAGCTGATAGAATGGTCTGGCGCTCTCTCTTCCAAACCTCTACACCTCACGATAGAAGGGGAACGACTAAGTAAGTAAGTAAGAGTATACCCAGTGTAACTCGGGGAATATGATTAGAAATCACAGTTATTCTGGTTACTTTATTGGGGACAATGTGTATGGACAGCGTGAGGGCAATGGCTTGCCTGAATTGCAATTAACAAGGTACATATATCTGAAAAAATGATTATACACTTTAGGCCCATGTGATGTAATCATTACTCATCACTGCTCCATTCGGAGTCTGACGTCACCTCTGCTGTCGGTTTTCTGTACGATTAGCAAGAAGCAGTCACCAACGCTTGCTGTAGGGGTTTATTGAATGTATTATTTTCATATGTTGAGGTTGCCAGCCTCATATGTAACCACTTAGCAAGAAAGACATGTCAAATTCACATGGTAAAATAAATGTTTACACCTATCATAAAGTAACTTTTGGGAACACAATCTCCTGGCACAGATTGAATGGGCAAAGCACGTTGATGCTTTCGAATCACTTTGTCTGGGAAATTTTAGTATTCCTCTTATGACGAGTGATCTGATTCCTTAGGTCTCCAGTCTTTGTATTTAAAAATGTGGGTTTACTTTTAAGTCTCAAAGTTGCCCAAATACTCTTTCCTGGTCCTTTAAGTTTCCAGTCTTTGTATTTTAAAATGCGGGTTTACTTTTAAGTTTCAAAGTTGCCCAAACACTTCGATATGTCACTTATAATTTTGGAATTCTTAGTCCGATGTCTCTCTGGCTCCTTGGAGTTGCTAATTTGACGTCGCGATGCAGTCTGATTTGTGACTCCGATTTCGCTATAGTATATTGCCATTTCTCAGGGCAAGTCCCAGATTGTACTTTCAGACCAACTTGCCCATGAAAGTTAAAGTCTATTCCGGCTCTCAAATACAGCCAATGGTAAACTCTTTAGAACTATATGGGTCGGGGTGTTAAATCATAATATCCCCCGTGTGTTTTAAAATATCAAATTTTAAAATTCCAACCGCGTGACCTCTTTCTAATAAGGCAGTAATACTTCCGATTGCATCTTTATGCAAACTCACAAACAAATCTGTGAACTTATTTCCTGTCTAGATGCTTTCTCACCATATTGTGTCCCCTGACAGATAATCGGTAATATTGATACAAAGATGGTCCAGCGGAAGCGATTACGTATATCACCGGTGTTTTCGTGCATCCACCAGCCGGGCAGATACGGATTTCCGGCAGCTTACACAAACAATATGGCTTTCTTTCCATCGATCGTGCGCTACCACCTTGCGTCGATACAGATCGTCTCTATCAAAGGTGGCTAGACGACTTAGGTGATAAACGTATTATCCGCTGACTGGTTTAATTACCCTGGTATTATTACGATTAAACTGGCGAAACGCAAACAAGTCTGGAAGTGGTCAGAGCGAACATGTAGGGCATACCATGTGTCAAATAATAGGATGAAGAATGCAGAAAATGAAGAAATAAAGTGATAATGTAGGAGATGACGAAGTGGTGTAAAAGGACATACACACATATCATTACAAGCAGGGAGGAAAAGATGAAAGAAATGATGTACATTCTAAGTATAATATTTACAATTTCAAACCAGTGTAAATGTCTATGTAAACATATTCACTTTAAAATTAATGAAAGTTTCAAGCGTTTCAACCAGTGTAGATGTAAATGAAAACATATTCAATCCCGATTGATAACATTTTTCAAACAGTGTAGATGTAAATGTCAACTTATTCTATCTATACTATTAACCTTTTCATTTTAATGTAAAGTTACTCTAAAGCTATTCACTTTAATGTTAAGAAAGTTTTCTCTCGAGGGATTAAGCTTAATTCTCATCGAGGGTATAGTCTGAGGTAGATAGGATGGTGGAATAAGAAGATGGGGACACATAAGTATGTGTCGGGAAACTCAATACTCAGAGAGTATTTGTTTCTATTCTTTTATCATACCAGTTGGTGGTACCAGCTGAGGGTACTAATCTCTGGAACAAAGTGAGGGTAGAAGTGGCCTGACGTCGAGCTGGACACCACCATCAGAGGGTCTTAGAGACGCGGGACCAGCTTTGCAGTTACTCCCTGATCTTACATGGAACGTACTGCGCCTTTAATCTTGACCAGAGACGCGAGAACTCCACTGACCTATCTGCACAGAACCCAAAAAACCCAGTGAGAGCAGAAACTATCATTTCCAGCTAAGTCAAACCTGAAAGCTGCAAAGTGACTTCTTACATAAAATACCAAACCATCATACGGTGATGAGAATTTTCTGTTAAAGATTATTCAAATTTTTTAAACTTAAAACTTAGTTGATTATTAAATTTGTTATTTGTAAATATACAAATTTAACGTTGATTTAATAATTTTGAATTTACTGTATGTTGGTCTCATTCAATTTACTAAAAACCCGCTAAACAGAGCTATACCATAATAAGAAGAATTCCACTTAGTAAATCAGCGTGGGGGCTTGAACGAGATAAAATTAATCATTGCATAAATCTTCATAAAAATCGGCGGATAATTTATAAGTTAACAATTGCCCCGCCCAACGCAGCATTGTTCTTAACTTATGAAATATCTTATGAAACTCCCTTGAGATAGAAGCATCATTATCCTTCTATCTACAACTCTGCCAAGATTAATCTTGTGCGAAGGTAGACACCTTTGAAGACCCATATTAGATACTCTTGAGTTTTGGCCACTGTTGGACCATTACTGCAAAGCAGGGAAGGCGATTCCGTGACAAATTGCAAACCTCGTTCCGGATTATAGAGCATGGTTAGTAATTCCCTAGACGTGACTGGCATAAATTTCAGATTTACTGAAAGAATATAATCAGAGTGTATTTATAGTACAACAACAACAACGCAGGATCACCATAGACAGAAACAGAGCAATTCAGCCCAGGGAACTGGAAAACGATATTGTAAATCGTACAAAACTGATACACATTTGACATCGGATTGTAAGAGGCCGAAAACAGGCCCTTATAATGTCGCATGCCTGATCAGAGGGTCGACAGGGTACCATGACCTCCAGGCATATGAAAAGAACCACAGTCACCCCTCTATTACTGAGCAAGTAACAATTGGTAACCAAACCAAACGGTGCTTATATGATTCGGGTTTAGAATACTCGGCTCTAGTTTCCCCATCTTTGGCCTCGGCCCATCAATACACTGGTCTTCTTCTTTGATCCATAACCGCCAACCGTCAAAACAGTCAGCGGCCATCACGCCTGGTGGCGTCCTGTAGGGCAGCAACAAATTGATTCCACCTTGCTCGGTCGGCGGCCATCCTTCGTACAGTGCCACAACTCTGGTTCATTCTTTGCATCTCGGCTTCAACAGTTCTCCGCCATGTTGTTTTTGGCCGGCCTCTCTTTCGCTTTCCCTCGGGGGTCCATAGCATAGCTGTTCTTGTGATGGTATCAGGGTCGCTTCTGAGGACGTGGCCAACCCAACTCCAGCGTCTGCCAGCTATGATGGTTTGCATGTCCTCCTGGTTACTCCGAATAAGTAGTTCTTGGTTGCTGATGGTGTTTGGCCAAAAGATTCGGATAATTTTCCTTAGGCAGATTGTGGAAGGAGGACATTTTCGACATTTCCTTCTCTGTTACTCTCCAACATTCTGCACCATAGAGAAGCACAGAAAGTACACAGCTCTCATATAGTCTTAATTTGGTGTTTGTGCTGTACTGGGAAGACTTCCAAATGTTGTTGAGAATAGCAAAGGCTGTTCTCGCTTTATTCATTCTGTTGTTAATGTCCTTGCTTGTTCCGCCGTCAGGTGTTACTATGCATCCTAGGTAAGTAAATGTGTCTGTCTGTTCTAACTTCTGGTTCCTTACGATTATTGGCTCAGAATTGCCCACATTTAGTGTCATGACCTCTGTCTTCTTCAGATTGATGTTTAGGCCAACCTGCTGGCCATACTTATTCAGTCTATCGGTTTTGTCTTGAATGTATCGATGTGAATGCGCGAGTAGTGCAATGTCATCTGCATATTCCAGGTCTTCTAGTGTAGAAAATGTAGTCCATCTAATTCCTCTTGGACTGCCCTCTGTTGTCTGGCGCATCCCCCAATCTATGGCTGTCAAAAATAATGTTGTTGATAAGGGGCATCCCTGTCGTACTCCTGTTTTCACTTCAAAAGTTACATTACTCAATCCGACACTGCATGTAAAGTTAGAATATAGGCTTTTTATGATGGAAACAATGCGGCTGGGAATTCCATAAGCCCTCAGTATTTTCCATAGGCTGTCCCTGTGTATGCTGTCGAAAGCCTTTTCAAAATCAACAAAGTTAATGTACAGCTGTCTCTGCCATTCTGAGCACTGCTCTATAATAATCCTGATGGTGAATATATGATCTGCACATCTTCTGTTCTTTCTAAAGACCGCTTGTTCTTTCCTCAGTTTTTGGTCAACTGCTTTTGAAATTCTCTGGATGATTATCCTGCCTAGTATTTTGCTGGGAACTGAGAGGAGAGTAATTCCTCTCTAGTGGTTGCAGTCTGCAAGGTCGCCCTTCTTGGGCAATTTGACAATTTGACAATTAAATACACTGGTGAAACTGTAGAAATATAGGGGCCGCGGAAGAGTATAAAGCCTGTATTTTTTCTGATTGCGAAAATAGATGAGTTGTCATCTCTAAACAGCCTGAATATTTCGGAGCTGAAGAAGGCACAACGGGATGGCAAAACCCTGAAGCCTTGCTTTTCTAAGTTGTATGAAAATTAATCCGATACTCCTCAGGGAGCATACTACAGGGAGAAAGGTTTGGTGTATAGACGGGTGAGGAACAAGAGACAGTTAGTTGTCCCATTACCCTATCGCACCCGCCTAATACAGGAAATGCATTCAACCCTACGCCATCCCCTTAAAGGATCGTATACCCTGGTAAAACACGTCTCCTTGAACTACTTCTGTCCAGGTATGCGACACGATATCCGACAGTTTATGAGAGATTGCTCTGTTCGCCATAACCCGGACAACCAGAAGGACGAAACTACAAAGAAAGAGTTTGAACAGAGTATCCAACATTGGATAACTCGTACCTCTCCTCGACATTTCTTTATAGTAAAGCAGAGTTACGACAAGCGCAGAAGGATTACATTACCCTTGCACCGTACTCTGAACAGTCAGATCAAGATAACTGTCGTACGGTAGGTAAAGTGTTTTATTGGGCCCGTCTAAGTAAAGAGTGAATGTTGACAGATACACGAGAATGTATAGAAAATAGATTTCACAGGTGGTAGGTTTAGGGAAAGATATCTCTCTGTAGTGAGAAGGTTTCTCTCCTCCAGCCTATCCGTACAACTGTGCTTTGTTTATAAGACAGTCTTTTCCTCCCTATCTAAAATAAGACAAGTTACTATACACACACAACACTATGTGACAACAAGACACATACACGTGAAAAACTAAGGATAAATGGGTACGGATCTGACCAACACACAAAGTTAAATTTCTTTGTTGTTTATTATCACTAAGCTGGTTACAACATCAATACTCAAAGATATCAAGAAATCATTTATATATAGAAGAAATAAAGAAGAATGGCGCGCCTTTACCGTATGGAGAAAACCCAAAAACATTAACTCAAAGGTTTAATGTTAGCACTTGGTTATAGAATAAACAATCTTGGTACAATATAAGACCAAGTAAAATAAACAAAAATCAGACTTACTTACTTAGTCGTTCCCCTTCTACCATGAGGTGTAGAGGTTTGGAAGAGAGAGCACCAGACTATCCTATCGGCTGTCTTCCTCCTGGCCTGGTTCCATTCTAGTCCTCGATCCTTCAAAGATTGTCTAATGTTGTCCTCCCAGCGGACTCTGGGTCGTCCTCGGGGTCTGGATCCTTGGCTCTTTGTTTCCCATGCTTGTCGTGGTATCCGATCTTCTCCCATTCTGCAGACATGGCCAAACCATCTTAATTGGGACTGTTCTACTTGGGTCTGCAGGGGGTAGGATTTAAGGCCTTGACGTATCGTCTGGTTGCGTACCATGTCTCTTCTTGTTACTTCAACCACCTTCCTCATTTCTGAGGTTTGGATCTGGCTTTTATGGGTTGTAGTCATTGCCCATGACTCGCATCCATATGTCAAGACTGGGACATAGGTGGAGCGCTATACAGCCATCTTCGTTTTCTTACCAACCTCTCTCTTGCTGAGGAATCCTCGATTTATGGCCTGAAACAGTCTCCCAGCTGCTGCTTTTCGAGTGGCCAACTCTTCTTTAATGCCTCCCTTTCGGTCTATAATAGCTCCGAGGTATTTAAAGTGGTCGACCTGCTCCAGGACCTGTTCTCCCAGCTTAATCTGATGTTTTCTTTCTTCTCGTGATATCACCATGGATTTTGTTTTAGAGCTGCTTATGACCATCCCTCTCTTCTCCAGCTCTTCCTTCCAGACTTGCAGGTTGGATTGGAGATGTGCCTCTGATTTAGCAATCAGGGCAACATCATCAGCAAATGCCAGCTCCGAAATATAGACCTGTCTCATCTTCCAGTACCCCACTGAATACTTTCTTGTTCTCTCCTTACATGCCTTGATGACATCGTCGATAAGGAGTATGAAGAGGTAAGGTGATAGGATATCACCTTGTCTTACACCAGTGGTGGTCCTGAACTCTTCCGACTTATGGTTTGCTGTCCTCACATAATTTCTGCAAGACTTGTAGAAGCTCTGTATAGCATGAATCAAAGGTGCTGGAATATTCTTCCTTGCCAAACAGTCCCAAAGTTTGCTCCAGGGGACCCTGTCAAACGCCTTTTCCAGATCTATGAAACAAAGATGCATCTCACTCTTATACTCAAGGGCCTTTTCACTCAGCTGTCTGAGTGTGAAGATTAGGTCTTGACAAAAATCAGACAACCAAATTAATAGATATTTTCCAACAAGAACCAGAAAATCATCACACACACACTCTCTCTCTCTCTCTCTCTCTCTCTCTCTCTCTCTTATTGGCCACCTCTCACTCTCTTACCTATAGTCTTTTACCCGTGGGTCTGTGGTACCCCTTGGAAACAGATTATTCATCGAACATAATCCCTAGTTCACTGTGATTTAATATACAACTCCAGCTGTCGAGGATACAAATTGGCCCCAGTTCATTCCAAATAGAAAAACTAATGAGGTGAACGCCGAATATGTTATTTTCCTTGATTAATCCTGGTAGCATTATAAAATCGTAAAGGTTATCGTCACTGTTCTTAACTATCCCTTTTATTCCGATGGGGTGCACAGGAACTACAACTGAATAAACTTCGTTGCGACAACGCTTGCAGTGTATGGGCGGGCGGGGAAAAAGAGGATTGTTTCCCGCTCGGTCTGGAACTTCTATCTGGATACAGGTTTCACTACGAATAGGTAAATAGTGTGAAAATCCTTGATGTTTATCATTTGAGAGGGGATACTTCTAGTGTCTGGATAAATCCGGTTTGCTTCTAATGTTAAAAAATGATGATGAAGGATTTGTATATCTGCCGACTCCTTTGCCATAGCGCCGGTCCTGCACAGTGTATAAAAATAGGTACTCCACTGGAATACAACTGTCAGGTGTCGGGGAAAATAATTTTTTTATCAGGTATACGCCACTGTGGGGCTGTTGAAACATATCCTGGATTTGGTAAGTCCAGTAGTATAATTTATAGTCACACAATATCATCTGGCTGATACACACTTATAAATGATAAAGAAAAAGACCGCTGGTCGTCCGCTTGGGATCAGGTCTGCGAAAAATACAAGAAATCTTTTGTGGAAAAACGCTGCTATTCTATGTGTGTGTATATATATATATATATATATATATATATATATATATATATATATATATATATATATATATATATATATATATATATATATATATATATATATATATATATATATATATATATATATATATATATATATATATATATATATATATATATATATATATATATATATATATATATATATATATATATATATATATATATATATATATATATATATATATATATATATATATATATATATATATATATATATATATATATATATATATATATATATATATGGACGGGCTGATCACCCGTTTGCCAGTCACTTTGATTACGGAAACAACGGCAAACGGATTGATTTGTCGTTGCCCTAAAGACGCCATTAGGCGTGATGGGAACAACGGCAAAGAAAATCTATTCGCTGTTGCCCTTAAGACGCCACTAGGCGTAATGGCCACTGACTGCTTTGCCGGTCGTTGGCTAAGGACGGAAGAAGAAGATATATATATGGACGGGGACAAGACAATCTCTCATCCGCTCTGTCAATGGTGACGAATTTAACAGATACACGGTGTTTTTTCATAGACGTCGCTGGCCGCTGATCTGGTTCGGACTGAGTCGACGATGACTCACTCGCACCGTCTCTCAACTGGCGGTCACTCGCACAGTGTGTTATTATTATTTCTCACAATACGCCACACGTACAACATAATCACTGTCACAGCGTTATTTCGCAGTGCATCTTATGTATTGTGGTCGGCGATAGAGCACTCGGAAAGGCCGAGGTTAGCCGAACTGGTGTGTCATGTGACTACCGGAAGTCGGGGGGAAAAGGCGCAAAATTAAAAAGTCAGAAACTAGCCTTTGTCCAGGGAGGACGTATATTTTCCCTTTTTCCAGCGAGATCGCTGTGTGGTTGATATTGTCCACTGTAAACTGAGTGCCTGCCATATTGTCCCACATGGAGATAATTACGTTGTACTTCTAGAAAAGTGTAGGGTCTAGATCGAATTATCTACAGGCCGTAGTTTGATAATAGGTAGATGATTTTCGAGTGTGTCATTTTCATAGTTTTGCCGCTCAGGTGAGCGAGACTCAGAGTAGTCATTTATATAATTCGTACCTTCATGTATGAAGGCGATAGTTTAAGCTGCTAAGGCATGTTTACAGTGGTTTTCATATTATTGTATCTGATGCGTTTGATGGTCGTGTGAGGCCTTATTGTGTGTATAAAGTATTAAAGGGAAGTACCTGTTAAAGGCGTTTATTTCTTATGTCAGCCATTGTTGTGTGGTGATACTCTTGGAAGAACGAGCCTTTATTTGTTATTATAAATCCACACTGCAGTGGTGTAACTAGTGGAGTGTTCTTTGCAGTAAGTGGTTCCTGACAATCACCTATCATTTAGTTCGCTATCAAATTGTCGGTGTCTGTTACTTTGTCGTATCGTCACTAGAAATAATAGACGCTATAATAACAATAAATTACAAATGAAATATAAACATGTATTCTTTTATCCCACTGTCAGTCGTCCAACGCTTCTAAGTCCGGTCTGGTTAACAGTCGTGTTTATCTCTCTCTCTCTCTTGGAGAGTTAAGTGCCGCGTCCGTCTACACTGTAAACATAGTTATGGTCTCGTCTCAGTTATGTAGGGGTCGGGTGGCGTGGTCTAACATTTTACTTGGATATCTATTCTCATTCTCTCCTTCTCCAACTGTAACTCTCTATCTTCTCTCATCATCTTTTCTTGCAATTCTCTCTCTTCTCTCATCTTATTTTCTTGCAATTCTCTCTCTTCTCTCAACTTCTTTTCTTGCAACTCGAATTCTCTCTGTTTCCACTCACTTTCTTCTTTCATCTTCCTTTCTTGCAATTCTTTATCTTCTTTCATCTTCCTTTCTTGTAACTCTTTGTCTTCTTTCATCTTCCTTTCTTGTAACTCTTTATCTTCTTTCATCTTCCTTTCCTGTAATTCAAATTCTTTTCTTTTTATCTCTAGCTCTTCAGCTCGAGCATCTCTTAGAGCATTCTGTTTCTCAATCCTCTCCTTCTCTTCCTTCTCTTTCAAAGCTTTTTGATTCTCCGCTGTGTAAAATTTTGCTTCAGCAAAATCCATGAGTTCTTTCTGGGTGTACCCACATTCTTTACCAATCTGAATGACAGCCTGTAGGTCCATGGTGTATACTTAGAATGCTCACTATTATCTCTGGCTATAGATTTTGCTATACAACTACTCAGTCGTATATATTTCACTTAAATCAGCAGATAAATCTCTGCTTACAAAATATGCAGTAATCACCAATAAATATTGCTATCACTACTCCAATATACACATATATATTAATGTATGAAAGTATATAACACCTCACCTCTCACTGTATACACATCATCAACCTTTATCTCTTATAGTATAAATAAAGTCTTGCTGTACCACTTGGCTAGAGTCTCAACACCTTTGAAAATTTGGTCTTTCTGGCCACTTAGTCTCTATGATATCCTCAACAAACTTACAATAGTCGACAGTTGTATAATAACAACTGATGAGACTTCCTGATACCTTGACACCACTATATCAACTTGTTCCAAAAATCAGGTTTTACTTCAAAGTCTGTTACTGGCACCCACACTGGTGCTATACTCAGATAGTACTTCACTTACTACTAATCTCAATAATCTAAGTGATGCAAGTACTACAATGGCAAAATGAGCACTACACAGATGAAATAAACATATACATCACATTACCAAAACAAAATTCCAGTCACCAGGTTCAAGATGATAGAACAGGAAGAGAAGAGGTAGATTAATATATACAATGCGTTAAAACAAGGGATACATGTAAACGTATTTACAAGATAGCAAGATGGAACAAGAGAAAACACCACTTAAACACAACAAAAGAAGTAATGAATGTACACGACAATATAAATACACACTACACGACTACACCTAACACCAACAGGGCTTGGAATGTTAAGCAGGGCAGTCGCAGGAAATCCCGTCTGCCTGACTCCACCACCAAACAAACACAGCCACACCCTAAAAGAATCGGTCTAATCCAATCTTTTCCCACGAAAAGCCAAGAATGGATTAGGCTCACCACCCTACCTCCCTTGAACACACCAACACACTATAACACCAAAGACTCCACGAAAACCACACTCAACAATGAGGTGCTGGAAGCTATCTCTTCCACCAAGCACTATATTCACTTCAGTGAAAGGAAACTAAGTAAAGTATCAGTAAAATTATATTATAATGTATCCAAAATATACAATGTAACTATTTCCTGACTACAAAGAAAACGCAGCAAGATCAGCTTTAACTAACAATTAACATACCTACATACAGACTAAGTCCTCGTACAATAAGGAAAAGACAATACAAAAGGAAAGAAAACAATAACAAGCCAAGAAGTAAGTAAAGAATCAGCACTATATTAGAATACAGATTAAGCTAAAAGATACTAATAACAGATAGAAGGGAAGACAAGAAAATTAAATTCACAGAAAAAAAACAAGAAAATATCAATATAATATATTATACAAAAGCAGACAAACAATAACTTATCTGAAGCTTCAACGGCGCTTGAGTAAGGAGAATCATCAGCACTGACGATGAATGATGATCACAGAACAAACGAAACTCCACACTGGACAACGTAAAATACACAAGAAACTCAGTCCAGGAAACAGTTTACTATGCAAGTCTGAGTGTCAGATACTTTCCTCGATGAATATAATGTTATCCACGGTGCTCGCACAGCACTGTTCATAATACACACTGCAAAGTCTACTTCTGTAAAGATCAGCTGCACAGCTACTATCAACCGTCTATACGTCGAAAAGAAACATGAGTAAGTTCCTTGGCACTGTTCTATATATGTGTTATAGCAAAAGTTAATCACATAGTATCCACACTTCCCGGATCACAGCAGCTTACACGGTGACATCTACTGGACCCGCCCGGTAGGTCGGCAGGGCACAAAACACAAAAGAATTCGCCCCTGGTCAGGCACTTCTGCGTTGTCGGGCAACGTCACTGGCGTCGGCTTAGGAAGGTCACGTCAGAGACTTTCACCCCTGGGTGGGCACATCTTAGTAGCAGAAACAAGACCAGCAGTCCCACACGATGATCATGGGTACCAACCACACTAAACAACCTCCTATCAACTATACAATCCTAACAATCATCTCCTACCACCCTATACTGAGGTTGACCAAGCTATCTCCCATCTGATATCTCCATATGCCGTCTGGGCCAAACTAGCTAAATGGTACAAACACCCCAAGCTCCGCTGCTCCACCTGGATCACTGTCGCCAACCAACAAAATGACTCAGAGATGTGTCAAACTGACCCATCTGACGCACCCTGTACCACTAGTCTAATACTTTGACACTCGTACTTAGACCTGCCAAGATACCATAACAAAGAACTTGGAACTGAACAGTACAATATTTCATCAACAATAGACTGCAAAAATCAACTGACACGTAGCCATTACTGGACGCTGAAAATAGGTCAGAGCCCGTAAACGAGGTCAGGTTACACGACCGTAAACAAGACACTAACAGACCGACACACACACTAACCTTTCACTGGACGGACGAAAACAACTCACTCCCGTGAGTTGACGGAAAAATATGAAGGCGCCAACACAGTGGCCTATCACCTTCTAGAATACGGTGTGCACCATAATGGCCTGATCAACACCAATGCAGGCTCTAAGGCTGTACTATCAAATAAAATGAAACAATACTTCCAGTTAGCTGGGAACTAAACTATTAAATCATACAGGCTCCACGCCTAAACACGACGAGTTACCCCAGATGTCAGAATAAGTTATATGTATAATGCTAGACAGCACACACACAGAGCACACCAGGCTACTTGTGCTGTGTGAACAAACTCTCTACTGGTCCAATGGGTTTAAGACACGCTCACACTAAACGCTTAGCTCGCTGTCTCAAAGGTACGACCACAGTACACAGTAGCTGACATGAGTAATGCAAAAAAAACACCTAAAGCAGGTATGATCCCTTTAATAAATAAGGTGCACACACAAAAGCCGCACACGGCTAGCAATACACATGAAATGCAATACACAATGTAATGAAAATGCCAAACTACTTGCCAAAATCACCAGCTCAACATAATAGCAAAACAGTCACCGACATAATCTAACCAGCGACTACAGAATGACTATCGCTCGCAGGCGACGTCCAATACTGAAACAAGGCAATACATAATTGCAAGATTCTACCGTAAATAATATCCAGGATAGAACCACCAGAAATCACATCACCACTCTAGTAATCTATCAATAATCCTGAACACCTGAAAACAATCGGCAAGCACTGAACAAGAATGGCATTCATATAATCCCAGCAAAATCGCTGACAAAGGGAACAAGCGTCCGTACAGGACCGCTGACATCTCCTAGACTGAATCGCGCCAAAAAAATACATCCTCTTCCGTTCTGGCCCGACTCGCCAAACGGGTTTTCTATTCTACGCTGTTGCCACTCTACAGCGTAACCAACTAAATATATTACGGCGAATATCTCTACTGTGGCATCCAGTTATTAAAATCGCTACGCGTTATTTTATTTAATTCGCCTTACTAGCAAGAAAAATCTAAATGAAGTAAAAGGGTTTAACTTTAAATGCTATCACCGTGAAATACTTCTAATACTTAGAACTATTTTCCTCTTACCAGAAATACGGAATTAAATCTCCACGAATCACTTAAAAATAATATCCAAAAGAAATGGTTTTATGACTGCGCGCTAGACTCTTCTGACTGAAGAATGATGGCTGGGTTTTAGAAACAGCAGTATTTAAATATCATAGGGGAGCCGCGCTAGCGTAGTGGTTACAACACCGCTCTGGCGACCGGGTGATACAGGATCAAACCCGGGCGACGGCATTTGAGGATTTTTCGTCGACCGGGATTTGGACTGTATTAACTCGAGACCTGGCGAGGACATTTGAAGGAGTGTCGTCGACCAGGGACTGGCGGCTCCTGAGCCGACCCAGCTGCAATGGGTACCTCCGAAATCGGCGAGTGTTTGCCTGAATGGCGAGGGACACCTGTCTCTGTACAAGAAATAAAGGGATACTCACGTAAAATCAATGTCAGGTTAGACATAAAAAATAATAATAACCTGAGATTTCGCCTCGAGTATTAGCGGGCGAACGAAAAAAAAAAAAAAAAAAAAAAATATCATAGATTGCTATTGATCTCAAATGGCGTTATTTCGCACTCCTGTGTGGGAGAAAAAAATTCAGGAGCTAGAGTTATCAAAGGCTTAACGTTTCGGTCTTCCAGAGTTTCTCGTCTGGAGCTTTGACCGACATCAAAAGACTTTTGTCCCACTAGTGGGTTTCCCTTTAGAATGCCCGTGTTCACGATCAAAGGAGATTAGGGGTTTCTAGATTTTCCCTGGGTGAACTTCAAAGGGATTTGTTCCGTTTCTCTCGCGTGCTGTCTGGCTGTCGAGTATTATATGATTGACAGATGAGCTCGCGTGAGTGGAACGAAGTATAACCAAAGCATGATTTGTTTCCTGCAATGACTGACAGGACACGAAGATTGTAAACATTGCTTTGGCCAGTGTTTAAAGAAAAGAGGGCGGGACAAAAGGGTGAGCTGCAAAAGAGACAAGACAGGTAGTATTATTTCCTGCGAGTGCCTGATAACGTACCTTTATATTTGTTTCATATTAATTTCATAGGTAGTATTATGCATGTTTTAGTTAGCAAATCAGAGAGCAGCTATGAGGTTACAATAGGCTGTTAGATTACTGTAGACGCTTTTCCATTACACGTCACAATAACCCATGCCTCAGCTGAAAATTTCCACAAAGAAGATGGAATTATTTATCGACGGACAAGGCATGGGAAGCAGCTCGTGGTGCCTCTCCCCTTAAGACCCTCCGTTATGAAAGCGGCTCAAATATCCCCATCGGGGGAACATGGTCTCGTGGGATCTACGATGAACAGTCTTAAAGAGGTTTACTTTTGGCCCAAACGATGGGAACCGTCCGTCAGCACGTGCAAACTGTACACACTGCCAAGTGAGCAATTCAACCGCTCGCCAACGGTATAAGGAGGAGAGAAAAACTGTCACACCGAGAAGCCAAACCAGTGCACAGTAAACCCACGGAAATGTGACCGCCCATACCATCATACGGCGATGAGAATTTTCTGTTAAAGATTATTCAAATTTTTTAAACTGTTAAAACTTAGTTGATTATTAAATTTTTTATTTGTAAATATAAACATTTAACGTTGATTTAATAATTTTGAATGTACTGTATGTTGGTCTCAGTCTATTTACTAAAAATACGCTAAACAGAGCTATACCATAATAAGAAGAATTCCACTGAGTAAATCAGGGTGGGGGCTTGAACGAGATGAAATTAATAATTGCTTAATTCTTCATAAAAGGCGGCGGATCAGATATAGGTTAACAATTACCCTGCCCAAAGCAGCATTGTTCTTAACTTCTGAAATATCTTATGAACACTACCTTGAGATAGAAGCATCATCTTCCTTCTATCTACAACTCTGCCAAGAGTAATCTTGTGCGAAGGTAGACACCTTTGAAGACCCATATTAGATACTCTTGAGTTTTGGCCACTGTTGGACCACTACTGCAAAGCAGGGGAAGCTATTCCGTGACAAAGGTATTGAGCCTTCTCTCTTGCTTAGTATAAGTTGCTTATGTATTTCTACCATATCGGAGTGTGCTGGTGATGCAGGCGTTATATACTTGAGCTTTGGTCGTCATAGTGAGTTTGGAGTTTCCCCAAACACGTGATGTGAGGCGGGCAAAGGTAGCTGCAGCTTTGCCAATGCTGCTGTCAATTTCTGTGTCCAGGGAGAGTGTGTCAGGAGATATTACAATATAACAGAAAGAGAGGAGATATTACAATATAACAGAAAGAGAGGAGATATTACAATATAACAGAAAGAGAGGAGATATTACAATATAACAGAAAGAGAAGAGATATTACAATATAACAGAAAGATAAGCGCTGTTACAATATAACTAAAAGATAAGCGATACAGAAGGAGACATTACAATATAACAGAAAGAGAAGAGATACAGATGGAGACATTACTAATGTTGAGTGCACACCATCCGGCAAGGCAACCTTAATAAAGTTATACTTAGATAGATTGCTTTGAACCATGAGATGCCTCACACAAAAAACGATATATATATATATATATATATATATATATATATATATATATATATATATATATATATATATATATATATATATATATATATATATATATATATATATATATATATATATATATATATATATATATATATATATATATACTTATTAATAAATAAATATTAGACAAACATAAAGGTATGTTTTCAGGCACTCGTAAGAAATAAAGAAGTAGAACACTAGACAACAGAAAAACAACAGACGTGAGTGGCTTACCCAGTGTCACCGTTCACTTTGCTAGGAGCATTATAAAATGCTCAAGCAGGAATTATAAGCGGTGATTGGGTTTTGGTTAAGAGGGAAGGTATGAAAAAATGGTTTAAGAAATAAGAATAGATTTGAATAAAGACTATTTGTCTTGCTAAAAGGGAAATAAGATGAGTGAAATCATGCTTTGATCAAAGGGAGAAGACTTTAATTATTAAAGTCAGGAGAGGAAAGTGCTTAATTACACATAAGTAGATTTGGTGAGTTGGTAATTATGGTTTAGAAAATGTACATATACGAATTGTATAGCAAGCTTTAGAGAAGATAATATAAGGTCAAGTCAAATATGCAAAGGGAGACAATGGTTAATTACCTCTCTTATATGATTAAGTGAGTTGAGAAAAAAAATATGCACGTGAAAAGTTTATCAGGACAACGGATGACACTTCACTGAGTTGTTTACACAGCGGATAAGCGTGAACATTTTTCAGCTGAGCGAAGAATAGGAGGAACCAATGAATTTACAGTAAACAAGGACAGATGAGCTAGTAAAGATTTTATAGAGGAGAACTCATTTAGACGCGCTGTTTAGCGGTCGCATTTTTCGGAGGAAGCAGTCCTGGTTAAGGACGTAGAGTGGCAGGAATGTGTTTTCTGCCAGGCTCAAGTTACATTTCTGTGAGAAACAGAATGAATACTTCTGAAGAATCCTATAGACCTAGTTAGAGTAGTAGAATCTATTCACTTATGAAAGACAGAACTGTGTTTAAAATATAAGTTTAGTGATAAGGGGTGATAGTAAGAAAAATGAGTGTTGTGAGGATTCGGTGCAATCAAAGTAAGTAGGTCCTTTGACTCATAACTTTTGATAGACATTGAATAGAATTATTTCAGAAGTTGAAATAAGGTATTACAAGGTTAACGACGCTCACAACTAAGTGAGCGCAGAATAAGGAGAAACGAAGCTGAAGCTACAAAATTGACTATGATGTGAATAAACTGAGACTAAGTCAGCAGCTGAGAAGTTTTACAGAAGAACATGGATTTAATAGCCGTGTTGGGCTATTGTATAATGAATTTTGCAACATCAACTGCTACAAGTAAGATGAGTAAGCAATTGAAGTTTGATTGTATTTACAGGATGAAACATGAGCTCTCTAGCAGGTATAAGTATGAGAATACCACAACAGGTGTACCCAATGTATTAATTTGCATATATGAGTTTTAAGATGATGGTATTTGAGTAAATTGAGTCAAATCTGACAGGATTAGTAGATGAAGGAAACCAACTCAGGAAAGAGTTGATAAAAGGCTTGGGAAAAGCCAGAATAAATATAAAAACCTTAAGGGAAGAAAATAGGTATAAACCATATCTGTTGGTGCTCTCAGGTAGAGAGCTATATATATATATATATATATATATATATATATATATATATATATATATATCTATATATATGTATATATATATATATATATATATATACAGGTACATGGATATATACCCAGGAGGAATGGGATCTACAAGAGATAGTTAGGAAATGTTTGTACCTGGAATTAGTACCACATGCCTCTGTTATGATGAACTTAAATGATGTAAATAAACTGTTTGTTTTGATGGAACGTTGCTCAAGTTGGGTTCAGTCTCTAAAAGGTTGTTGAGTGCTAGAGTAAACAAGATACTGGACATAAAGAAACTAACTACTATACGAAGCTGTCACTTAAGTAACATCATAAGAAGGGATGGAACGAGTTTAGGTTGGAAGTTTTGAGAGAATATCATCCAGGAATCAATAACTCTGGCGGTGAGGGGCAGTATTAAGATATACTCTTACTTGGAAGATAGGTCAATGGATCAAATTGACAAATAGAAGGTAGACAACTAGGCCTGCCCCAGTCACCTAGTTTACTATAATAAGAAGAGATAGCACTGTCACATTTAGTTTAATTGGTATCGTGACTAGTCCCAAGACATATAAAGGGACCACTGGGACACATATAGTTTAATTGGTGCCTTCTTGGACCAGTCTTTAAAACACCAAGTCCAGCGGTGACATTTAGTTTAATTGGTGCCGCAACCAGTCCTAGGACATATACAGGGCACAAGGTCACATAATATCACTAATTGGCACTGTCACATAGTTTAATTGGCGCCGTGACCAACCCTTCTTAAAGTGACATGACTACATCACAAGGAGAGATGGAATACCAACAACAACAACAACATTCCATATTGGTTCCACCACCTGTGGAGCAAGAACCAACAATGGCCGCTCTAAAGAGCATTACTGAAACACTATATAATGTTGACTTATATGCAAAATATAATCAGATTAGATCAGTGATAACCCCATTTAAAGGAGACTCGAAAGAATTTAGGAAATGGATGAAGGATGCAGACAGGTTTGCCACTATGATAAATGCAAGCACAGATATGGAACGGAAGAAGATACTATATTTTTCGTCTGACGCTCTTGTTACGGATTTCTTAAGGAGACGGGATAATACATATCCAAGTGAGACATATGAGTCATTGAAGAAAGAGCTAACGAAACGCTATAGTGATATTACAAATACGGAACATGCATGGTCATTACTTCGTCGCATCAAACAACAACGCAACGAGCCTATACAATCCTATGCAGAGAAATTATTAAATTTGGCGGAGGAGGCATTCCTGAATGGATTGACAGCATCACCGGACCTTGAGAAACATCTGGTAGGAATTTTTATTGACGGACTGTTGGGCAGTAGTACAAAACTCCATATGATTCGTAAGGATCCCAATACAATAAATGAGGCGATACAGATAGCGATTACAGAAGAAAATGTCCAAACGAGGTTTAATCAATGTATCGAACAAGAACCAACAGTCGAGGCACAGACAGAACATGAGCCGATGGAGAATGGACATTCCCGTTCTCGTTGGCGTCGCCCAAGCCGGACGGAAAACCAGAAACAGGTGAACACAAGCTATCCTCGACATTTTCATAGGCAGCAGAGTATACAGCAGGTGAATATTCCCACTTGTTTTAGTTGCGGTTGTAGAGGACACATAGCCCCTGAGTGCCGACAACAACATCCTCGCTGGCACCAGCAGAATTATAATGGTCCACAACAGAGTAATTATGATAGTACGCGAGGACATAACCAAAACTTTAGAGGAGCGTATACACCATTAAATTTCAGAGCCAGACAAGCACGAAAGTATAACCAGGAAAATGGAACGGTCAATCACTAAGTAGGACCGTTAGTGATGACCGTAAAGTAAATGAAGACAGCTTCCTTCATCGAAGGTCCAAAAACATAAATAATAACAACATGGTGTTACATCAAAAACATTTTCAGCAAGAGACACCGCAGCAACAAATTCATTCCATAAATATTACTCCAGATCCTAGCTCATGCCTGATCAAGATCCATGACAAAAATTATCGCGCACTTGTGGACACTGGCGCTTCAGTAAGTTTGATTAGAGAGCAGCTGTACAAGCAGATCAAACACTTGGTAACTTTCAGACCTTCAAAAACGTTTATGGCATCAGTAACGGGACAATCTCTGAAGTCTTGTGGTACAGCATACATCAAATTCCACATAGGACAACAACTGATCACACATCCTTTTATTATTACACGTGGGATGTCCATAAATTTTATTCTAGGCAGAGATTTTCTTACCGCTCACAATGCTAGGATATATTTTGACCTCAACAAGATCAATATTAATGGGGAGTACATACAACTACAAGACGATATACACATAGCATCTTTGGTGCGGTTGACGACTCCAGTCACAGTACAGCCTAACACACTTGTGATAGCTAGAGGACGAGTCAAGAGCTCTAATTATATCAAGAAAGGACAGTCAGTACAAATTGAATATTTGGAAAATGAGGATATAAATGATGAACCCCTCATGTTTGTTACTGAAGGTATAGCACAAGTTTCAGCCTCACGTGACTTCCCTGTAATGATTATAAACACGTCAGGACAGGCTACAACGATACACAGAGGTACTATAGTTGCCAAAGTACAAAGATCGTCTTTGAATACCACCAAGAATGGGAAAACACCTGAAGTTAGTTGCAATCAAAATCAGCACACCCTTATGTCACGCACATGGCAAAATAATACCTTAGGTTACCCTTCCGACGCTAACAGAAACTTTTGTCGGCAGAGCACAGAGGTCAACCAACTCAATAACAGATATGGAGGCAGGAGTGATACACGAACAATAAGGGAGAAGAGTCAATTAAAAAGAGTGGATAGAGGTGCAATTGGAGACCAGTGGAAGAATGAAAAAACAGAGAGATCAACAAACACTACATAGAAATAGGAGGAATGGCACATTGTATAAAAAACCTAGCAGAGAAGAACCTGAACACATACATGCAAATGCGAAGGAAGACGAATATTATAGTTATCTACGAAAAGTGAATCAAGTGATACAAAGAAAAACACAGGATGGTATATACAGAGGAACAGATGGTAGCACAGGTCAAGCTACTTATGTTAATCTTGTTACTCACCATGCACTACCAACCTCAACAAAGCCCTTTGAAAATACTCGTGGTCAACGACAAAATAACAATCATATTGGTAATACAGAGGAAGAGCATACTCCAAGGCGGAAACCCTATATGAGATACTCGAATAAACCACTGTATCAGAGGTACCAGTTTAGATGTGCAAGTCCCTTTGAATATAGTCGTAGTAAACGACAGAAAGGAGGCACTGTATATAATGAGGAGAAAGAGCATACTCCATGGCAGAGACACAATGGAAAATATGTAAGTCAATCAAAGTCGCAGAGAACAAAGTCCAGATGTTTCAGACCTTTTAATTATCCTAAAACAGAACAAGAAAGAACAAATTTCCACAGAGATGAAGAACATAGTACATATGTTAAAATACCTTGGACAGATAATGAGTCTCATAGACAGAGTGACCCACCAGATAGATTGGCACAGCTTTTAGCCACGTTGAAAGTAGATGATAAACACAAGTCCGAACTCACTACGTTTGTTACTAAACACCAGGACGTGTTTGCATTAACAGATATGGAGTTAGGTAGAACTAATACAGTATATATGGACATTCAAACTACAACAGAAGAACCCATTAGTTTGAAACCATACCACACTCCATTAAAAAACAGGCAAATAGTAGAGAAAGCTATAAATGACATGTTGAATGCAGGAGTCATAGAGAGATCGAGATCAGCATGGTCGTCACCAATAGTGATTGTCTCCAAGAAAGACGGAACGAGTAGATTCTGTTGTGATTATCGAGCGTTAAACAGAATTACAAAAACGATTTCGTATCCATTGCCACGGATAGATGATATTTTGGCAATACTTGGACACTCCACACATTTCACTACATTGGATGCACGCTCAGGATTTTGGTGCATTCCTATGACACCAGCAGCGAAAGAAAAGTCAACGTTTTGTACACACATGGGTAGTTACAAATGGAACGTTATGCCTTTTGGGTTGAAAGGAAGTCCCGCGACATATATGGCGTTGATGGATGAAGTTCTACAAGGAATGCATTCTTTCGCATTAGCTTATATTGATGATGTATTGATTCACACATCAGGTACTGTGGATGACCACCTATACAAGGTTGAACAAGTTTTTGATCGCCTACGATATCACCAGGTTAAACTCAAACTAAGTAAATGCGAGTTCCTAAAGACGGAAACTAAATACTTAGGGTTTACAGTGAATAAAGAAGGTATTCGCCCTGATACAGATAAAGTGGAAGCAATAAGGAACATGCCCGCTCCCACAACAGTGAAGCAGGTACGAGCGTATATTGGTTGTTGCGGATACTACAGACGTCACGTCGTTAATTTCTCCAAGGCTGCTGAACCACTCATTGCACTTACCAAGAAATATTCAAGATTTAGGTGGACAAAAGAATGCCAAGAATCCTTTGATTATCTTAAGGAAGCACTTACAAAGATACCACTGCTTGCACATCCGGATATATCCCGTCCAATGATCTTGTATACAGATGCTTCAGATACAGCAATAGGTGCTTGCTTAGTCCAAATCAGGGAAGAGAATGAGACACCCATTATACCAGAAATCCCTAATGAAATGCCTATAGCATTCGTGTCACACGCTCTCTCTAAAACTCAGAAACGATGGTCGACAACGGAGAAGGAAGCGTTTGCTATACATTACGCGATACAAAAACTCGATTTTTATATCAGAGGTACTAAACTCACTATCAGAACAGACCATCAACCATTAGTGAATTGGCTTACTAAGACGCAGGAGCAGCCAAAAAAGTTACAAACATGGTCTATGAACCTACAATCATATGATACAAAAATTGAATACATTCCCGGTATTCAAAACACGTGTGCAGACCTCCTTTCGCGAACGCCACAACCTAGTACTATACTGGAAGATGATCTAATGGCGTCTACAGATATCAACGACAACGCAAAGGAAATTAACATTATAAATTCCAACAGAGTGGATGATGGAAACACCACTACCATAACAGATAATGGCACGCAGCAAACAACAGATGTAGATACACTTGATGTACATACTGAGCAGAGAAAAGATCCCGAAATTCTTAAGATCATCAAACAAGTGCAAACGAAACCTACGTCGCTTAAACGGTTTATAATCTTGCCCAATGATCAACTACTATATCATATTGATGAGAAACAAGAGGGGAGATTACAGAAAGTAATTCCACACTCAGTAATACCCCAACTACTAGAGCAGTTTCATGATAATAATGGACATGTAGGGAGAGATAAAACCATTGATATAATCAAGAAAAGATACTATTGGAAGTCTATGTACAAAGATATAATGGAATATGTTGGTACTTGTAGGGTATGCAGAATCAGAAATATGAGACCAACTAAAGTTCCTTTACAGGAAATGAAATCATCTCATTTTCCTATGGAAGTTATAAGTATGGACATTTCTGGTCCATATCCTGTTACGCAATCTGGAAATGCATACCTTTTACATATTGTTGATCAATATTCAGTATGGCCTGAAACTTATCCTCTTAAGAATATAACGTCAGCGACAGTGACAGAGTTTTTTCTACAAGAATTTGTACCAAGACATGGTTGTCCTAAAAGAATCATCACGGACAATGGAAAGCAATTTGTAGGCAACCCTTTTAAGAAGACACTTCGGACTTTGAATATTCAGCATACGACTAGCATTTTTTATAGACCGCAGGCAAACGGACGAAATGAGAGAATGCATGCTACATTGCACGATATCCTTGCTAAATATATACAAGGCAATGCTCAATATTGGGATGTATATATCAATCAAGCTCTTGAAGCGATAAGAGTAAACATAAACGAGACGACAGGACTATCTCCGTTCTACATGCTATATGGACGTGAGCCTATGTTCCCACTAGATAATCTTTTACAACCCCAAAAGAAATATCAAGGTGAAGATCCTATAGAAGTTATACTACAAGAAAAACACAGAGCACATCAGATAGCAAACAGTAATGCACAGAAAGCCTTCAAGAAATGGCAGAAGCAGCATGACAAAAGAGCGAAGTTAGAGAAGTTCAAAGTCGGAGATAAAGTATATTACAAGAAGAACGTTAGAGATAATAAGTTGGATGCACGATGGCTTGATAGATATAAAAATAGTAGAACAGACAACACCCGTTAATTACAGACTATGGCATGAGGAAAAGAACATAACCGTCAAAGCACACGCATCACAGATGAAAAAAGACGATCATCGCCCTACAGCTCCGCCAGCCTTATGCAGTAGCAGACCAATACGAAAAGTCACGTTGAGTTATTATGATTCCACAGAGACATTAAGTACTTCACGTGAAGAAAACGACATGGATGTTGAGCAGAACATTAGCCTACAACAACGTAACACTTCAGGTCAACTCCAAGATGCTGTACATCGTTTAGTTCGCTGCAGAGAAGACTCAGAAGATGAAGATGACATTCCACCAGCAGAATTGAGAGAAAGATTAATATACAGAGACAATCGTCTACACGGGAGAGATAGTAATACGCCACTATCGACACAAGACGAAGAACCTCATGCGTCCATATCAAGTCAAACATACTATAGTAGTCAGGGACTACAACCGTCAACTCCCAGTCAACACCAGTCTACACATTCTACTTGGGATAGCGAAGATGACAGACCTTTGAAATCAGCAACGAGAAACATAGCCCCCCACGGTAGCAACTTTACAGAAGAACATGGTAGTCAGGGACTACAACCGTCAACTCCCAGTCAACACCAGTCTACACATTCTACTTGGGATAGCGAAGATGACAGACCTTTGAAATCAGCAACGAGAAACATAGCCCCCCACGGTAGCAACTTTACAGAAGAACATGGTAGTCAGGGACTACAACCGTCAACTCCCAGTCAACACCAGTCTACACATTCAACTTGGGATAGCGAAGATGACAGACCTCTGAAATCAGCAACGAGAAACATAGCCCCCCACGGTAGCAACTTTACAGAAGAACATGGTAGTCAGTGACTACAACCGTCAACCTCCAGTAGACACCAGCTTACATACTCTAGCTCGGATAGCGATGACGAACAGTCTTTACAAGTGACGAAAGTAACATTACTCACCATACCCAGAGTCCTACAGCGAAGCACATAAATAGTAATAAGAATGTCATTAATACGCCTTCGGCACAGGTGGAATCTGAACTTGACGTAACAGAACGAGAAGACAGCGACATAGAGTGTATGGATGATACAACCAGCACCGAAATACGCATAGCTACCAAACGCCCTTACCAACCTTCGTCACTAGACTCACCACCAAGAGCGAAATTGCTACGATTACCGCAAGAACATCTACGAACAAGATTCAAAAGAAATCATCGCCAAGTACATAAACCTTCACTAGGTTTCCAACAAAATATAAATATTCGTTCGCCCCCCACCTCCTGCAGAGCGACTATAAACACGACAGCGCAATGCATATCAGCTTCGTCACAGTATGACAGTCGCCTCTCCAGCAGAGAGATTACACTGTTGGAACTCGCAAAACAAATCTCCAACTTAGTGTAGTCGTCATAAAGCACTAACCCAGCTATAGTGTTTAATTCGGTACTCTAACCAACATAGTACCTAAAGTTAAGTTAATTAATTGAGTCACACTGTGTTTAGCTTAAGTTGATATTCATATACTGGAGCACGCTTAGACACTTACAGTACTCACTAACTTCTTTAAAGAGAGTCGAGTTGACAAACTAGATTACACATAGCCTTAAGAATGTGACAAAGTGAATTAAAAACATAGTCTTAAGAATGTGACAAAGTAGAGTGAATACATAGAAGTTCATCATTGTGACACAGTAGAGTACACACATATAATCTTATGAATGTGACAAACTAGAATAACTACATATAGTTTTAGGAAACTTAACAGTGTTCTTCCCAAGGTACAAGATGCAGCATACTTGATGATCAACACTGACATTGGTTAAAATATGTATAGTACATTAAATGCATGTTAATTATTATAATGTACCTATTTCAGGCATAAAAGTATTCAGGACCAGAGGAAAAAAAAAGAGAAAAGAGAAAAGAAAAGAAGAAGGGAAGTGATCCAGACTCAGTCAAGTGAAGTCTTACTCATGGACATAGGCAAATATTGCACTGAGGATGAACGTCCCCACTTTTTACTGCACTGGTTGTACAGAGATAACAGAAAAAAAGAAAAAAACAACTTGGTTGCAGTATTGGTATTATGGGTACTGCTTACTTAAGAGATGATGGTAATCACAGTTATAGGGTCATGACTATATTACTTTTACATCTTAAGGTTAGATATTTTGTTAACCCTGACGTACTACTGCATGTATATATAGGTTTAGACAGAGTGAAGGATTTGACTGATGCATCCAAGACTAGAATCAGTCGGGGACATCAACTCTGACATAGTGACATCTTTCACTATCACATTAGGATATTTACTGATGCACCATTAATTAGTTATTTCTGCTTATCTCTCTCGTATAATGGATAAATTACATTAACAGCAGATATTTCAAGACATATAAAGGTACTGACAAACCTCTGTGTCCAGAGGCAGTGACCATGTCGAAAAATAGGAACATGTATATATATATATATAGATAATAAGTGCAGAGCCATGATTTATTTTTTTTTGTTGAGTATTGATGGTATGCCTCAAGCTAAGGTTCAGCAATGAGGTAGCGTTACATTTTGCTTCAAAATATTTTTTTGGGACATTTTTTAACATGTAGACTTTGAATATGTATACAGGCGCGGTGATAATGGTATGTTAAAGAATAGAATGGGATTGCTAGATGATGGAACACAAATGTCTCCCTATGGGATACATTTGTATGGCCCCGGGTTGTATGTCACCGTTCACTTTGCTAGGAGCATTATAAAATGCTTAAGCAGGAATTATAAGCGGTGATTTGGTTTTGGTTAAGAGGGAAGGTATGAAAAAATGGTTTAAGAAATAAGAATAGATTTGAATAAAGACTATTTGTCTTGCTAAAAGGGAAATAAGATGAGTGAAATCATGCTTTGATCAAAGGGAGAAGACTCTAATTATTAAAGTCAGGGGAGGAAAGTGCTTAATTACACATAAGTAGATTTGGTGAGTTGGTAATTATGGTTTAGAAAATGTACATATACGAATTGTATAGCAAGCTTTAGAGAAGATAATATAAGGTTAAGTCAAATATGCAAAGGGAGACAATGGTTAATTACCTCCCTTATACGATTAAGTGAGTTGAGAAAAAAAATATGCACGTGAAAAGTTTATCAGGACAACGGATGACACTTCACTGAGTTGTTTACACAGCGGATAAGCGTGAACATTTTTCAGCTGAGCGAAGAATAGGAGGAACCAATGAATTTACAGTAAACAAGGACAGATGAGCTAGTAAAGATTTTATAGAGGAGAACTCATTTAGACGCGCTGTTGAGCGGTCGCATTTTTCGGAGGAAGCAGTCCTGGTTAAGGACGTAGAGTGGCAGGAATGTGTTTTCTGCCAGGCTCAAGTTACATTTCTGTGAGAAACAGAATGAATACTTCTGAAGAATCCTATAGACCTAGTTAGAGTAGTAGAATCTATTCACTTATGAAAGACAGAACTGTGTTTAAAATATAAGTTTAGTGATAAGGGGTGATAGTAAGAAAAATGAGTGTTGTGAGGATTCGGTGCAATCAAAGTAAGTAGGTCCTTTGACTCATAACTTTTGATAGACATTGAATAGAATTATTTCAGAAGTTGAAATAAGGTATTACAAGGTTAACGACGCTCACAACTAAGTGAGCGCAGAATAAGGAGAAACGAAGCTGAAGCTACAAAATTGACTATGATGTGAATAAACTGAGACTAAGTCAGCAGCTGAGAAGTTTTACAGAAGAACATGGATTTAATAGCCGTGTTGGGCTATTGTATAATGAATTTTGCAACATCAACTGCTACAAGTAAGATGAGTAAGCAATTGAAGTTTGATTGTATTTACAGGATGAAACATGAGCTCTCTAGCAGGTATAAGTATGAGAATACCGCAACAGGTGTACCCAATGTATTAATTTGCATATATGAGTTTTAAGATGATGGTATTTGAGTAAATTGAGTCAAATCTGACAGGATTAGTAGATGAAGGAAACCAACTCAGGAAAGAGTTGATGAAAGGCTTGGGAAAAGCCAGAATAAATATAAAAACCTTAAGGGAAGAAAATAGGTATAAACCATACCTGTTGGTGTTCTCAGGTAGAGATATATATATATATATATATATATATATATATATATATATATATATATATATATATATATATATATATATATATATATATATATATATATATATATATATATATATATATATATATATATATATATATATACAGGTACATGGATATATACCCAGGAGGAATGGGATCTACAAGAGATAGTTAGGAAATGTTTGTACCTGGAATTAGTACCACATGCCTCTGTTATGATGAACTTATATGATGTAAATAAACTGTTTGTTTTGATGGAACGTTGCTCAAGTTGGGTTCAGTCTCTAAAAGGTTGTTGAGTGCTAGAGTAAACAAGATACTGGACATAAAGAAACTAACTACTATACGAAGCTGTCACTTAAGTAACATCATAAGAAGGGATGGAACGAGTTTAGGTTGGAAGTTTTGAGAGAATATCATCCAGGAATCAATAACTCTGGCGGTGAGGGCCAGTATTAAGATATACTCTTACTTGGAAGATAGGTCAATGGATCAAATTGACAAATAGAAGATAGACAACTAGGCCTGCCCCAGTCACCTAGTTTACTATAATAAGAAGAGATAGCACTGTCACATTTAGTTTAATTGGTATCGTGACCAGTCCCAAGACATATAAAGGGACCACTGGGACACATATAGTTTAATTAGTGCCTTCTTGGATCAGTCTTTAAAACACCCAGTCCAGCGGTGACACCAGGACTCGAACCCAGGACCTTCCATGCGACAACCCCGCCTAGCTATACAAGCAAATCACACTATCCTCCCTGCCATCTAGGCATCATCAAAAAATGATGCTTCGATGACGGGTCATTAGTGCGAACCGCAAGACATAACACCTGAAATTTACCATGGGCAGTCCAGCCTATTAATGACGCAATCACTTCTGTTGTTCCCCTATTATACAGTATAAGTCAGTCCACACAAGACTGTGTCTAGTAAATGATAGTAGACTAAGAACAGCAAGTACAGGACAGAGGGTAGGTTTTTGGTATTGTATAAACATTTATAACACATAAGTTATGTCTTGCGATTCGCACTAATGACCTTTCATCGAAGCATCATTTTTTGGTGATGCCTAGATGGCAGGGAGGATAGTGTGATTCGCTTGCATAGCTAGGCGGGGTTGTCGCACCGAAGTTCCTGAGTTCGAGTCCTGGGTAAGCCACTCAGGTCTGTTGTTTTTCTGTTGTCTAGTGTTCTACTTCTTTATTTCTTACGAATGCCTGAAAACATACCTTTATGTTTCTTCTTCTTCTTCTTCCGTCCTTAGCCAAAGACCGACCAAGCAGTCAGAGGCCATCACGCCTTGTGGCGTCTTAAGGGCAACAGCAGATTGATTTTCTCTGTTGTAGTTTCCCATCACGCCTAGCGGCGTCTTTAGGGCAACAACAAATAGATCCATCTGCCGCTGTTTCCGTAATCGGTGTGACAAGCCAACGGGTGATCAGCCCATTGGGCACCTTTATGTTTGTCTAATATTTATTTACTGTTTACAGGCCTCGGGTTTCCTTTCCTTATGTGTTATACATGTTTATACTTATTAATAATATGTGTGAGTCTAGTTTGACTCTGGATAAAATGTAACGTTACAAGGATATGTGTTGTAAACAAACCTAATAAGGATATTGAATTTGGAATTTGAATTAGGCATGATTTGCCAGAAATAAGGGAAAGATTTCCTCACAGGTTTGTATAACCTTCGAATAAGTTTAAACAGGTGTTGAGAAGACTTAGTATCGAATGACTATGATATGTCGGGAAAAATATAAGAGAATATATTGCGGACAGAAGAATGTTATAGAATCTCTGTGATAATTTAAGATGTCAGTAAATGACTGTAAAATAAGAATTCGGCGAACTGAAATTAATGTGTGTGACAGAAACACAGAAGTAAATGTTCAAGCATATTAAAAAAAACATTATAAAGTTAGAAATATTATGGAGAGACGATACATGAGGGGTCGAAGCTATTCAATATGTATTGTGGAAATTTATAGAGCAGTGTGTAAAGGCATTCGAATCGTATATGTTAATAAAAATTGAGAGTTGTCAAACATTAATAGTCTTGGACACATTTATAAGAGGTTCAATTTCTTTATTGAAGTCATTCAATAATTAAAAGTTTCTTGATTTGGGCGTTGGTAATCATTTCATACTCCAATAGCAAGAACGATTACGAAAACACAATAAGCCAGTTTTTTCTGTTGGTGATGAGGCAATTGAATAATATGCCAAAACTAGATAATAGATTTCAAAGGAATAAACTGTCCTGAAGTATTAAACAACCAAACTATGAAATTGAACGGTTATACAAGACCAACAGAGGGGTATGAAAATCATCACTTGACAACAATATAACAGAAAGAGAAGTAAATACAGAAGGAGACATTACAGTATAACAGAAAGACAAGGTTCCTCGATCGAAATCTGGTAGCTTCACGCGCCAATCAACCCAGCTGTAAATGTGTATCTGACTTGGCTCTTGAGTTAGGGTAAGCAAAGGCAGCGAGGAAAAGAATTGGTCGTCTTTTCCCTGTGACTCGGCTGTGTATCCTGTAAAGTTCTTTATTATTCTTTTGTTTATCACACGTGTGAGCATTTACGTCAAGTGTGAGCATTTACGTCAAGTGTGGGCATTTACGTCAAGTGTGGACATTTAGACGAGTGTGAGCATTTAGTCGAATGTGAGCATTCAGTCAAGTGTGGGCATTCAGTCAAGTGTGAGCATTTATATCAAGTGTCGGCATTTTGTCAACTGTGAGCATTTACGTCAAGTAATGACTTTTAGTCAAGTGTGAGCATTTACGTCAAGTGTGAGCATTTAGTCAAGTATGAGCATTTACATCAAGTGTGAGCATTTACGTCAGGTGTGAGCGTTTAGTCAAGTGTGAGCATTTATGTCAAATGTGAGCATTTACGTCAAGTATGAGCATTTATGTCAAGTGTGGGAATTTACGTCAAATGTGAGCATTTACGTGGATATTGAGCATTTAGTCAAGTGTGAGCATTTACTTCGAATGTGGGCATTTATTCAAGGGTGAGCATTTCCGTCAAGTGTGAGCATTCACGTCAAGTGTGAGCATTTAGTCAAGTGTGAGCATTTAGTCAAGTGCCAGCATTTACGTCAAGTGTGAGCATTTAGTCAAGTGTGAGCATTTACGTCAAGTGTAAGAATTTACCTGAAGTGTGAGCATTTTCATCAAGTGTGAGCATTTACGTATATATGGGCATTTAGTCAAGTGTGAGCATTTACGTCACGTGTGATCATTTATGTCAAGTGTGAGTTTTTACGTTTAAGTGTGAGCATTTACTTCAGTTGTGAGCATTTGCATCAAGTGTGAGCATTTACGTCAAGTGTGAGTATTTACGTTTAAGTGTAAGCATTTACTTCAAGTGTGAGCATTTAGTCAAGTTTGAGCATTTAGTCAAGTGTGAGCATTTACGTCAAGTGTAAGCATTTAGTCAATTGTTAGCATTTACTTCAAGTGTGAGCATATACGTCAAGCGTGAGCATTTAGTCAAGTGTGAGCATTTACGTCAAGTGTCAGCATTTAGTTAAGTGTGAGCATTTACGTCGAGTGTGGGCATTTACAAAAAGTGTGAGCATTTGCGTCAAATGTGGGCATTTACGTCAAGTGTGGGCATTTACGTCACGTATGGGCATTAATCCTCAACGTTAAGTGAAGTGTCGGCATTCATTCAAGAGACTACCCAGAACTGACTCGTGGGAGAGCTGGACAGAAGATGGACACCGGTACAGTGACTGGATATTCTGATGGCGTCATCATGAGCCATATCGACTGGAAGTGACGTTCAAGTCTCTTCACTTCCTAGGGTCTCCGCTGTCTTGAATCAGTTGGCATGTTCCATGTTTTCCTATCCCATGTGACCTGTTTATCAAGGCACTTCCTTCTCTCTTCCGCATCATTTTGTTGTCTGCTACGTTTATCAGTTGTAACCAGTAGGCAATGGAGTTCCTCCAGTAACCCCCAAGAACATTGGATTTCTCCAAGAACAATTTTGTTCAATGCGGATTTCTCCAAGAACAATTATGTTTCATGCGGATTTCTCCAAGAACAATTATGTTCCATGCGGATTTTTCCAAGAACAATTATGTACCTTGAGGATTTTTCCAACAATAATTATGTACATGGAGATTTCTCCAAGAACAATAATGTTACATGGGGATTTCTCCCAAGAACAACTACTTTTCATTGGATTTCTTCAAGAACAATTATGTTCCCAAGTCATTTCTCCCAGGAACAATTACGTTTCATTGGGATTTCTCCAAGAACAATTATGTTCCATGAGTATTTCTCGAAGAAGAATTATGTGCCATGGAGATATCTCCAAGAACAATTATGTTCCATGAGTATTTCTCGAAGAAGAATTGTGCCATGGAGATATATCCAAGACAATTATGTGCCATGGAGATATCTCCAAGACAATTATGTCTCAAGACAAAAGGTCGGGCTGTAGAATACATCAACAATGGAACTAATGCAAAACAGAATTAATCTGTGGAGGAACCATGATGACCTTGTACTTCCAGGCATAGCACCTGACTTTATTGTGTCAGTCAGATAATAATTTCGGTTGGGTAACCGCCACTATTTCATTCAGAATATAGTAACTGTCACGCTGGAGATCCACAGAATAGAATAATGTGTTCTAGACGTGAGACAGATTTACAGTATGTCAAGTCTCAGTGTTTCATGTTTTAACTAGATGTATTTTGTGTGGCTTCTGTGCATGACAATGTCACCGATATGCTAATGAGCAGAAGTGTTGACACAAAAACCGTTACAGGTCGGACATTTAAACAACCTGGATGTAGATACATTCCATAAAGTCTTCGTGACCTGAATTTCTGATGTTCATGTTTTACTTGCTTGTTTTTGCTGGTTGAAATGCTTAGACACCTGTACTCCCGTACTGGCTCTTGCGGCTCCTGGGGGCCTCTGATGCGACAAATGAAGAATAAGCCCACTGCTAGCACTAGGATTGTTGTCAAAGGCGGCTAAGGTGAAGTTGTGCAAGGGGGTGGCAACACCACCATGTGAAACAAATTGCTACAGAAAATGCCACTACGAGAGCACATCAGTGATTTAATATAGGCTTTCTGTATGGGGGCTACAGTAGTGGCGCCTCCATGCTTTATATAGAGCAAAAAAAGAAGGGTGGCATAAAAGTACTCTAAAATTGCAGTAATAGTAACTTATAAAAAAGAAAATGTGACAAATATATTTTTACAAGTTTATTAAGCTGAAACGTGAGTTGTAAAACAATTAATCACGAATATCAACAATACTCAACTATTCAGAAACCTCGCCATCATAACAAGTAATCAAAACCATAAACGTTAAAACACACACAATTTTAAGCTAGTCCACGAATACTGCTTGCTTACTGCACAAGCTGCATTCCGGAAACAGTTGACTAACTGGTTACACTACATGCGTGAAGCAGGAGGTAACCCTCTTAAAGGCAATGTCCATCTCTTGTACACAAAGACTGAATCCAGGGCCGAATTATCCATTAGGCTAAGTAGGCTGAAGCCCAGGGGCGCGTGCCTAAGTTTAAAAAAGAATTTTAAAATGTAAAGATTTATGTACAAAAAGAAAATGTTTGCACTTTACAATCGCTTACATAACGTTCTAAAGAGACAGTAAAAACAAAAATAACTTAAAAGACATAATGCCACTGGCAAAATCATAACGGCGCATGAACTATTAGTTATATTAATAAACATTAATAAAAATAATTACTAATAAAAGAGGGACGCAATGCTAACAAACTAACACACCAGTGTGACAATGCGAAGACGATGTGTGAAGAAGAATAAGAATTCGTGTGTAATGTTGTCGTCACTCTTTCTGGCCTACTGTCACACACGTCCCGCAGTCACAGAAAAACTCTTGATGACAGGGGTCCCACTTTTATTAATGAAACCCTATCAGGTAGCATGTGAATCATAGAGAAAACAATGTTGTCCACAAGTTTACTTTTTGTAGGTAATTCCTATACAACACCATTTAACCAAGCTATTTAGGTATTCACTACGTAACACCATATAATAACCCAGCACAGACTGCTGGAAAATGAAACAAAATAAACTAGCATCGTACTAATCGACAAACATCATCTACGTAATAATACATACATATGTGTGAAAATATGCAAGTACATGCACTTAAATGACCATGTGTGTGTGTGTTCATGCAGGTCTGCGTATATGTGTAATCATACAATAAACATATCTCAGTCAACAATAATGCCTTCATACTCCTGCTAATTACTAACTACATCGTCACACGAGAGTAAACGTAAATGAAACACTTCTATCTGCGATGAAATATTATACACAGCGCACTGGTCTAAATGACACCATTTGATCAGTATCTTAGAGGCCTAGTTGCTCTAAAGAACAAGCAGATATATATATATATATATATATATATATATATATATATATATATATATATATATATATATATATATATATATATATATATATATATATATATACTCTATTCTTCCAGCTCTATACTAAATGTAACAGGCATAGGCTGCTCACGGAGCTAGAGGGTACGCAAATCTTTCTCTCACAATAACCACTGATGTAAAATTAACCACACTTACAAGTGCTCACAAGAATGCAATATAACCACTACTTAACTCTACACAAATAATAATAATAATGATAATAAGTAAACACTTGTATACAGCGCAATCTTCTTCTTCTTCTTTGATCCTTAGCCGCCGACCGTCAAAGCAGTCAGTGGCCATCATGCCTTGTGGAGTCTTGTAGGGCAACTACAAATTGATTCCACTTTGCTCGGTCGGCGGTCATCCTTCGTACAGTGCCCCAACTCTGGTTCATTCTTTGCATCTCAGCCTCCTCAGTCCTCCGCCAAGTTGTTTTTGGTTGGTCTCTCTTTCGTTTTCCTTCAGGGGTCCATAGCATAGCTGTTCTTGTGATGGCATCGGGGTCTCTTCTGAGGACATGGCCAACCCAGCTCCAGCGTCTGCCAGCTATGATGGTGTGCATGTCCTCTTGCTTGCTTCGAGTAAGCAGATCTTAATTAATTATATGTCAATACAGCGCAATGCGACACTATAATTCCTCTTATAAATTCACTTAGTACTTTACACATTTCTCACAGTTGAAAATAGCGATGAGATAGATGTACGTGAAATTATACTAGACAACACATACATCGCAAATCAGCTTGTATCAAACTATAGATAGACAAACTCTAAAAAGCAATAAATCCTAAACCTGAAACGTCTAATATTACTAAATCTAAAGTATTATTAAAAAATGTACTCAAATGCAAGCATACCTCTATGTCGTTAGTTCTCTTAGCAGAGACGCAACTATGCAAAAGCCCAAACCTCACATGGTTATCGTACGAGGGCGCGTTTTGCTCAAGAAGACGATCTGGCTACTTCTCAGCTCTCCACTCGACTCTCTCACTGCCTCAGTTTAAATCTACATTTCCACGCCTGTACCACATGATAGCCACGTCAAAATGTCAGGGAAAACTCCACCCATCCCTCTAGGGAGCAAATCAGGAGTCCTATGCTCAGTTTGGATGACATGAGATCACATTTTAGTAAGGATTATCTTCCTAATCGACACAACTCAAGGTCCGCCCACTAATGGGCTGTTACATCCCACGATATCCTTTGCCCTACTCACAGTTCTTACCGTTTCGTGCTCAAAAAGGTGTTTTCCTCTGGTGTCAGACGGCACCGAGATGTCTAAAACTAAGGACTATCTCCCATTAGATCTTCTGCGTCTCACACGTCTGTCTTCTTCACCGATGGCAAAGGTGTGTTTCGTTTTGATCGCCTATTCCCGTGTGAGAATGCCAGAATGAGCACAAATATACACCGTAGACAAGATCGACAACAATTACGCCGTCTAAAATTACATCTTTCTGGCCACACGGTCACACCAGTCTATTAATAATACTAGTATATACCATCACCATGCTAAGGAGTTTGAAAAAAAATATTAAAATTTTGGCCTATTAGGTAAAGTAGGGCCCAAACACCAAAAAGCCTAGAGGCCCTTCTTGGCTTAATCCAGCCCTAACTGAATCGGTGATTGAGGTGAAGAATCGAAAAAGATCCACGGCTCACGAAGCGGATACAGTAAAGCGTGTAGTAAGCTAGAAGCTATCGAGACAAAGACAAAGATACCGCCGCCTGGACAATGGAAAAGACTAAGTCAACACCATTGACATATCCTGAAGAATGGAATGAGCCAAATACAAAAAGAACTTACTATAAAGTCAAAGGAGGAAGCTGGAGATCAATTGCAGCTGACCGGCAAAAATGGCAGTCGATCTGGTCTTAATTAGGGAAATAATATTTTGGGCATATAAAGAAAAAAAATCACACACTGAGAAAATCAAACAGAAAGAAAAACTGAAGATATAGAGCGAAGATGATGACAGATGAACAGTTCTTGTAAAGTTCGAAAATGTATGGATCGTTTTCATCGTAACTTGCGTCAGTAATAAGAAACTCTATACATAGCGATACTTGAGGGGCAATCTGATCTTCAGAAACAGTTCCCCCGCCAGACCAATGTTTCGATCTTTTTATCTCCTTTAGGCCTACACTTGTCAAGGATACTGTTTATAGTAATGTATAGTTTATATACTGCTCAAAAAAAGTTAAAGGCCACTTTCAATTTTTAGGTCATTTCAACTATGCTGTTTTTTTTTTAAACCTGAACACTCAGTCAAAAAGGTTTTGCTGCATTTTGTTGCATGCTTAAACAATGTTTGTTAATCTGACAATAAATCAAATCTGTGTTACGTGTGTGTACCTCCAAGGTCAATCAAATGTTCGTGGTGGAAAGGGAAATAATGCATGTTTGAAAATGCTTCCTATGGCAAAGCCTGTTGATAACATTGCTGAAATTTGCTTTTCACGTGCAAGTCGTGACTATGGTGAACACATTTCACCCACTTTTCGGAAGGAACGGGCAATGGGTATGTTTGTAACATTTACCATTTTAGCCATGGCTCAGCGTGTCTTGTCGTCTTGTGGTAGACCTTGGACGTCCTGACCTGCGTTGTTCTGCGACACTGCCGGTTGCATTATAACGATCACGCAGAGTTTGTATGACAGAGTGGGCAACTCCTAATCTCATAGCAACTTCTCGCAGCCCTTCATCATCCTGCAGCCATGCCATCGCTCTCCATCTGTCAACATTGGTCAAGCGTCTTAGCTGAGCCATGGCTAAAATGGTAAATGTTACAAACATACCCATTGCCCGTTCCTTCCGAAAAGTGGGTGAAATGTGTTCACTATAGTCACGTCTTGCACGTGAAAAGCAAATTTCAGCAATGTTATCAACAGGCTTTGCCATAGGAAGCATTTTCAAACATGCATTATTTCCCTTTCCATCACGTACATTTGATTGACCTTGGAGGTACACACACGTAACGCAGATTTGATTTATTGTCAGATTAACAAACATTGTTTTAAGCATGCAACAAAATGCAGCAACACTTTTTTGACTGAGTGTTCAGGTTTTTAAAAAAAACAGCATAGTTGAAATGACCTAAAAATGGAAAGTGGCCTTTAACTTTTTTTGAGCAGTATAGTTGTACTCTTATGTGCTTCTCAAGTAGTTGTATTTGAGTTGTGTTAGGAAGTTAGGAAGAGTCAGATAGGATATGAGATGCTATCTCATTGCCTGGTTTGATTGTCGTGACTAGGTTATGAGTGTGTACCCACATGACATGAACAATATCAGTGATTAAATGTGTCAAACTCTGGTGATTGTGACTGACTATATTGTGACGACTTAGAGAAGTCGGTTTGTTGTTAGTTTTGAAGCGAGAAGGTCGCATTTTTAGATTGTTGTAGGAGTTTTATGTTTCCAGTGTACTACATGGGAAGACAGAATATTCATGCTCAGACCTGGAAATAATGTTGCGTCATTATTGAGTGTGTTGTACCCACATGAAGTATCTTTAAATGTGTCAAACTCTGGTGATTGTGATACGACTTAGAGAAGTCGGTTTGTTGTTAGTTTTGAAGCGAGAAGGTGCATTTTTAGATTGCCAAACATGGGAAGACAGAATATTCATGCTCAGACCTGGAAATAATGTTGCGTCAAAGTAGTGTATAAGTAAGTATTCTTATATGGATGCAAATGCCCAGACCATGCAGATGTAACACTGTATTAAAGTTTCCGGAGACCGAAAATACCTGTGTTCAGTAATTTATACAGGAAGAAGGACTGAACGTATGCAACCTACTCACACCCCTGTTCAACCAGCCCACACACGAGGCGGTGTTGTCACACAGAACCACATTTATTCCGTGTCAACACTTAAATAAGGGGGGGGAGTGTAGACCAGTTTGGTCATGACTTTCAAGTGTCAGCCTCCTATGGATATGTTTTCCTCTGGGAATTCAGCCCACTCCACTTTGGTTGCGATGTTACGGTTCACGCCTGGTTTTATCCATTCTGCCGACTTGTCACGGGATTTACTTCCCTTGCTCTGCAGTGATGGTCCACTAGTGGCTAAAATTCAGAGTATCTACTGAGTGTCTTCAAAGGTGTCTATCTTTCGCTCAGAATTACTCTTGGCAGAGATGTGAACTGAAGAATGGTACTCCAATTCTAGGGAGTCTCATAGGAATGTAAAGAAATCAAGTACTACAGCTGATAGGATCTAGGCCGTGTAAACTTTTTATCTTTCCTGACCTTCTATGAGTTAGGATTTCGCTCGTTCTGATGAGCCCCCAACTGGTTTAACTCAGTAAAATATTACTTAAACAGCTCTGGTATAAGTATATAAAATTACTGAGACATACGGGTGCAGTTCACTCACAATGACTAAATCAACTATAAATTTGTATGTTTACAGCTAACAAATTTAATAACCAATTATCGTTAATAAATGTAAAATAAATAAGGGTGTGGCGAATTTAGATAGTCTTTAAAATTTCTTCACAGGTGATGGTCTGATTTGAAGAAAAAAATCATTAGTAGAGAGTTCACTTGTCAGCTTTCAATGGGTACTTAGCTGCCAGTAAGATGTCGGTTGGTTTCTGCTCCAGTCGATGCTTGTTCTTTGCAGGTTATGGACTGGTTCACTCTCGTCCCTGGTCAAGTCTAGTGGCCGCAACACGTCTCTCGAATTAGCGTGGGGTAATTGCAAAGATGGTCAAGCGTCTGTTAAGACCTGTCTGCTGACCAATTGTTACCACTGACCGAAATTTCTTTGGGAATACCGGCTGACTCCTGACTCAGAGAAATAGTTACGGCAACTTGATTAAGATGCCTCTTACGCGTGGTCTGGGGTATTACTTTGCAAACAAAATCCCACTATGACTTAGTGTTCGGGTTCCTAGAATTCTGGGCTTTCCATTTTAATGAAAGTAGCGTTTTCCTGGGATATAAATCCACAATATCCTCAAACACGTTGTCCGGTCCTTTAAAGTGGAATCCTGATCCTATTCCTTATGCTGGCTTCTCTGGCTGTCTTCGTGACGAGTTGAAATTCCCAGTGCGGTAAACTCACAAGGCGCTAAATTATAAGGCAACATTCGGCCCGCATCCAGATTGCTACTATATGACAAGGCTCCAATCAGAAATGTTGCATTTTTACATTTCATATACCAAGCCAATAGCATACACGTTGCGTTTATTTCCCTTTCTCTCACGAAAAATTCCTGCGTAACAAACGCCAAAAATAAATGTGTTATTTACAGTCACAATATTTGATATGCCAGCTTCCGTCTATTATCGATGTCATAAGAGGTTTTGATGTTACAAAATGTATAGGCTATCCTGGACAAATAGGTGTATCAGAGGATACCAAGATAGTGCCAGATAAGAGACTGGTCTTATAAGTAATACCCCCTTCTCTGAAAAGAGCAAGGGTGTATAGACAATCAAGATGGGGTCAAGCTATGTAAGTTCTCAGAGTAGATGATGATGATCTCTGAGTCCCTAACCGCTACCTCTACTGATCCCAAATGATTTAGCTACGGGTCTAGGGGAATGTATTTACTTTATTCAATGATTAATTTCAAACAGAACTTCAACTTAATAAAATTAATTAAGCAAGGCTGTATGAAAGTTTCTGTACAATTTAATTATCCTGAACCTCAATCTTTTGGGTCAGGAATTATCAAACTCAAGAAAAGTTATTTACATAATGAAATAAATAATTTGGAAACTCTGTTCCATTTCTTTTAAAGGGTTACTGGAATGACTACACGTACTGTTACTGTTCTTAATATTTATACTGCTACCAGTCTTACACTGCAAGATCTACTACTTTCATCATCCCACAGTGGTTAAGTTTTATTGGGTGAATGAGGTTGGATGAATCGCCATTGCCTTTCTAAAGGACTTATCTTCAGAATGTTGCTGCTTCAGTTCTTTGAATAGTAGACAGGATCACCAACTCTGTGACTCCTGGCTGAGAAGATGGGGTTTATCCCCAGTCTTTAGATGGAGCTCTCAACTTCCACACGCTCCTCTTCTCAAGAAATTGCAGCCACGAGGTAAATTCGTGATATAACCTGGAATAGAAAGATAATCCATTCCCTGTAGAGACCTGCCTCAATTAATTCACCCCTAACAATATTAAAACTTACCATGGTCAGGCATTTGTGCTAACAAGTTGCACAAGACCTTGAATACCGTTGTCTATCATCAGTTTTCATGCCATAACTCTTTCTCTGGGTTCATCAAGGCTTGGGTACCTCGTCCATGTTTGGCTTCCATACAATAATCATGGCAAGTACAATACAGCAAGTGACCTGTTGATTACTTCATTCTAACCTTCCCTAGATGTTTATTACATGATCTATGAACAGGGTGTCACTCCAGAAGAAAATACTAAATTAAATCGTTTCTAACACTCACTGTCGTAAATTTGCAAACACTATACACCAATTTTTCAAGTCGAACAAGTCTGCTACTACATACATTCCTACGTAGGTCAGCGTGACCCAACACATCTCATCGTCAGTTACACTTTCGAACAAATATGGCACACATAGCCTGTTTACTTTACAGGTCAATTCTTTAACAAAGTATGCAAATAAAATTATCAATCTTACCCTCCGGTAAATAAGTTCACGCACACTCAAGCTGACTGGCTGTAAAAGGGTTCTTAGCCCGCGCTACCAGTCCAACCGGCAACGGCTTGGTCTACAGTCTTTTTGTATATGTCAGCTCAGTGTGATTTGTATGATTTCAATGGCGGAAAACTACAAAAGTTTGTTACTATTTATAGCAATACACCCGGCCAATCAGAGAGAAGTCAAAAAGTTAATTTTTGATTCTATTATTTATGCGATTCTGAGCGTGTCTGTATGATCTGACTAAATTTGAACATTTTATATTTCAGTTATATGTAGACCGATTTTAATTATCAAAAGTGATAACTAAACGGCCAATTTTTCTCTAACGTTCTATATAGTTTTCCTTTAGTTATTCCTTTGCATTCAAATGTTGGTAATTTTTTTGTAATTAAATTGGGCCTTACCCTGATGTGAAAATCTCACTAAATTAAATTTTCTACTACCATAAAAATTTTTTATGAGGGAATCTTTATGTGTATATGTTAAGCAATATCAGCGCTATAATTTGAGATATCCCTTTCATTTTAAGTATCTTTAGTTATTAAGAAATAAATTATCTACGTTCGGTAAAAAAACACAAAATAGGCATTTATTTCGCGTCAACCAAAATTTTCTTACCACTACAAAATATGGAAACGATTTGATTGGTTGTTAAATTTTGTACTATGCTCTTCGATAATTTTTGGGGTGGGCGGTAACTTTTTACTTGTTTCTTATAAAAATTCAAACACACTAGATAAATTGTTGGCGGTAAATTGGACTTGCCCCTCAGAAAAATTTCAAATATTGTAGTTATTTATAGATTTAAAAATACGATAGCTAGTTTGTTTTTGAGCGGGGAATTTGAGCGTGTTGTCATACGGATTCACTTGACTACATATCTCCCCCGTTATAAAAGCGTGAACCACTAGTGCAGCTTTCATATCTGTATACAATCACGTTCAAATAGATTCCAGTATGCCTTAGTGTGATCCTGGATTCCTGCAGGGGGGTGCCTACTCAAGAAATCTGCCCCAACGTTCTGCGATCCAGGAATGTACTCAATGGTAAACGAGTAAGGTTGTATGAGAAGAGACCACCTTAACAATCGTGCATTACCATGTTTTGCCTGGGCCAGAAAAACCAGTGGCTGATGATCGCTTTGTACCATGAATTGCCTACCATACAGACAGATTTGGAATTTCTTTATTGCCCAGACTAAGGCTAAACGCTCTTTTTCTATTGTGGAGTAATTTTTCTCCGCTTTGTTGAATTTGCGGCTGGCATACGCAACTGGGTTTAATTCTCCGTCTGTTGTTGAGGACCTTTGTAACAACGTGGCTCCCAATCCCACATTATTAGCGTCCGTTCTCGCCACAAATTCCTGACTCAAATCAGGTAGCTTCAATATGGGCTTACTTGTGAGTTTCTGTTTCAGCTCATTATATGCCAGCTCACATTCTGCTGACCATTCTATTTTGTCTGGTTTCCCTTTACGAGTTAGATCTGTCAGAGGAGCACACACCGAGTTAAAATTCTGGATATATTTTTGGTAAAACCCACAAAGTGAGACAAAGGATCTCACATCTTTCTTAGTCTGTGGTCGGGGTGCTCTCTGTAATTTTTCTAAGTTCTTAGGATCAGGGGTCATACTACCCTGATGTACAGTGTGTCCCAGGAACTCCAATTCCTTACATCCAATACAACATTTGGTGGGCCTAGCAGTTAAATTTGCCTCTCTGAGCCTGTCAAATAACATATTTAGAGAGTCTAAATGTTCCTCAAAGGTTTCAGTGGCAATGAGGATGTCATCCATGAAATTAGTAATACATGGATTTTTCAGGGGATCCAAGAGTTTTCTCATCATTCTGGAAAACACACTCGGAGCATTCTTCAAACCAAAAGGCAACATATTGAACTCATAATGCCCATCCGAGGTGCTGAAGGCCAGATAAGGTCGAATCTCAGGCTTCACTGGAATCTGATAATATCCCTTACTGAGATCTACTTTTGAAAAATACTTTGCCTTATTCAACCTGGCAAACAGTTGATTAGTATCAGGTAATGGATCCACCTGACTTTCTGTGACAGCATTCAGTTTCCTATAATCTATGCACAGCCTATGTTCCCCAGAGGGTTTTCTCAACAATACCACACTGGAGCTATAAGGAGATTCACTGTGAGAAATAATTCCTTCCTGTAATAGATATTCTATCTCTCCTTTTAAAGCTTGCTCTTTAGCGATTGGGATAGTATAGGCTCTCATACAGATGGATGTTGGGTCTAGCAATTTCATATCATACTCCAACAAGCTGGTGTGCCCCGGTTTGTCCGTTAACACTTCTTTATGATTCTCCAGAACCTTCTGAATCTTCTCCCTCTGCCCTTTTGTCAGGTGATGGCTGACTTTTACCTATGCAGGAGTTTCGCATGGTTTCAGTGGGTATTCATATGAGGTGAGAGGTTCATTTTTCATTTCAGTGGCTATGACCAAGGTCATTAAATGGGCCCCTTCCAAAACTCTTCTATCATGGTATTTCTTGAGGAGGTTCACATGATAGACTTTTTCCTTTCCCTTTTTGTCTATCTTGTAATTAGTTCTAGATACCTTTTCCAGAACTGTGTATGGACCCTGCCATCCTATCTGAAGTTTGTTGCTGCTGCCGGGTAACAGAAGAAGCACCTTCTCCCCCACAGCAAGCTCCCTATCCTTCGCTTTCCTGTTATAATACTCAGCATGCTTCTTTCTGGCTTTTCTCAAATTATCATTTGCTAGTTTCCAGCCAGTTTTTAACCGAGAGGTCAACTCGTTCACATACTGATATGATGAGGTTACAGTCTCTTCTGCTTTCTCATCTGTCCATGTCCTCAATAAGGCTTCCAATGGACCTTTAATGGGCCGGCCAAATAACAAGGTTGCCGGTGCCATTCCTGTTGAATTATGGGGGACTTCCCGATAAGCAAATAAGGCCGCGGGTAAGTATTGATCCCATGTGTCAGGTTTTTCATGTGCCAGCTTTCTCAGGATAGAAATAAGTGTCCCGTTGAACCTTTCCACTTGCCCGTTCCCTTGTGCATGATACGGACTACAGTGAAAGTGCCTGGCTTGAAAGATCCTGAAAACTTCCTCAGTTAGTTTCCCCTTGAACTGTGATCCATTATCAGTCAATATCTGGTGGGGAAATCCTAACCTTGTGAATATTGTAAGTAACGCCTCTGCCACATGTTTGGAGTCGATTGATGACATGGCTACTGCCTCTCCCCACATAGAACAAGTGTCCACCAGAGTAAGAATGTAACTGTTTCTCCTCTTGGTTCGTGTGAGAGGTCCAACAATATCCACTGCAACTCTCTCAAAAGGGGTTCCTATGATTGGCATTTCACCAAGAGTTGCAGGTGCAGTCCAATTTTTTGGAGCTACCCTTTGACATTCTGGGCAGGATTTTACATATCTTTTTATATCTTCAGTTATTCCTGGCCAGAAGTAGTGACAAGTTATACGTTGTCCTGTGGCGCTGATCCCCATATGACCACTGAAGGGGATAGCATGGCCTAACTCCATCACCTTTTCCCTATATGAAGATGGAAGAACTAGTTGTCCATGACCATTGGATCCTGTTCCAGCCTTCCTATACATCAACTTATTCTTCATATAAAATTCTCCTTTTTTTGGAGGGGTATGGCTTTTTGGTAGTTTTCTGAAGCACGGCTTTAATGACTTATCCTCAGCCTGTGTCTTCCTCATCTCCTCTGGATGAGTATTTATTGGGTTATCTTCCTCCTTCCTTGACTGTGACCTGGTCTGTACTGCTGCCATAATCACTGGTCTTTTGGGACTTCCCAAAAACACATATCTACACCCCAATATCAGAGGGTAGATTGGTTCATTTATCACTGCTGCTCTAATCACTCCTTCCACATAGCGAGTTTTTACATTTATTCTTGCAATGGGAAGTGTCATGGTTGCTACGTCCTTAGTTGCCCCTTGTATCTCCACTGATTCTGTGGTATATTGATCTGGGTGCACTAGGTTAGAACACACAACGGAGTCAAAATCCAATCCAGTATCATAAAGGCACTTGATAGTGGCCCCATTACATACTACTTCTTCACATACAGGGGGATGATGAGGTTCTTGCTGTCCTGTAGACAGTTCCTTCTTTCCCATGTTTCCTGTTTTAAGGCATGCAGCGAAATATGGAGGGTTTCTCTTCCTACAGTCTTTTGTATGATGATTATTTAACTTACAAATTTTACACCATTTTCCTTCTGGTCTGTAGGGTTTCTTTTCATTTACCTGAGGGTTTCTGTCTCTAGGATCAAATCTAGGCCTATCATAACTTTGTTTAAATCTATGTGGTTGATCCCTATTGTCAAACTTATTCTGATTTTGTGGGGTTTTGTTACTATCTGCTTGTTTCTTTTTTACACCAGCTACTTCTGACTGGGCTGCCTGATATCTCTCAGCAACATTGAGAATTTCCCCAAATCTCTCGGCATCTTGTTCCATGAGAAATTTTCTCAAGTCTGGAGCCATGGACTCTCTTAACTGCTCCATCATAATCATTTCCTTCAGGTCTTGGGTTTTCCCCAGAGCAGTCCATTTCTCCAAGTAGGTTTCTAGTCTTGCCGAGAATTGGTGGTATGTTTCTCCAGACATCAGCTTACTATTTCTAAATTTCTTTCTATAAAATTCAGCATTCTTCTCATATCTAACTAACAATGCTTGTTTTAGGAGGTCATAGTTTTCTTGATCTTCTCTACTTAATTTGGAGAAAACTTCATACGAAGTTCCCCTCAACCCTTGTGATAGTTTTAGGCTCCACTTTTCTTTCTCTAGCCCATAGTTAGTAGCTAGTCTCTCATATCTATTGAGAAATGACTCAATGTCATCGTCTTTCTCTACAAATGGGTCTAAGTGGAAATTCATGGCTGAATTTGAGGCACCCTGACTTACACTAGAGTCAGAGGTAGTTGGGCTGCTTCCATTATCTATAACATGTCCTTGAAGTTCCATTTCTTTTAGTCTTAACTCATGTTCTCGTTGCAAACGCCTTTCCTCTTTTTCAGCCTCCATTTGCCTAGCCTCCTTTTCAGCCTCCAATCTCCTAGCCTCCTCTTGCAATCTTTAGCCTCCTTTTCAGCCTCCATTTGCCTAACCTCTCTTTTCAGCCTCCAACCTAACCTTTTAACTTCAGTCTCCCTATCTGCAATTTTTTGCCTCAGCCTCTCTCTGCTTCTAACTTCCTAGTCTCCCTCAGCCTATCAGATTGTAATCTTTTCTCTTCAGCTAACCTCCTATCTTCTCTATCTTAAATTTATCACATTCAAAAGTAACGTACTGAATCATCACGTCCCCACTCAGGCCAAAGTCCTTTGCCGCCTGCACTGTAGCAGATCTAAATTTTGCCAAGTCTGCCATTCTCTTTCACTCTTACACAAATTATTAACAACTTATATTATAAATTAGCAAATACTAACTAATTAACTTAACTATAGTCAATGACGGCTCATCCAATTCACCACAAGTTGTTTAATTTTATTAGCTTTATTATTCCCTACAGTAAGAGCCCCAGGGTATGGTGGAAAAAATCCCGGACAGGACACCACTATGTCATAAGAGGTTTTGATGTTACTAAATGTATAGGCTATCCTGGACAAATAGGTGTATCAGAGGATACCATGATAGTGCCAGATAAGAGACTGGTCTTATAAGTAATACCCCCTTCTCTGAAAAGAGCAAGGGTGTATAGACAATCAAGATGGGGTCAAGCTATGTAAGTTCTCAGAGTAGATGATGATGATCTCTGAGTCCCTAACCGCTACCTCTACTGATCCCAAATGATTTAGCTACGGGTCTAGGGGAAATGTATTTACTTTATTTAATGATTAATTTCAAACAGAACTTCAACTTAATAAAAATTAATTAAGCAAGGCTGTATGAAAGTTTATGTACAATTTAATTTTCCTGAACCTCAATCTTTTGGGTCAGGAATTATCAAACTCAAGAAAGGTTATTTACATAATGAAATAAATAATGTGGAAACTCTGTTCCATTTCTTTTAAAGGGTCACTGGAATGACTACCCGTACTGTTACTGTTCTTAATATTTATACTGCTACCAGTCTTACACTGCAAGGTCTACTACTTTCATCATCCCACAGTGGTTAAGTTTTATTGGGTGAATGAGGTTGGATGAATCGCCATTGCCTTTCTAAAGGACTTATCTTCAAAATGTTGCTGCTTCAGTTCTTTGAATAGTAGTCAGGATCACCAACTCTGTGACTCCTGGCTGAGAAGATGGGGTCTATCTCCAGTCTTTAGATGGAGCTCTCAACTCCCACACGCTCTTCTTCTCAAGAAATTGCAGCCACGAGGTAAATTCGTGATATAAACCTCAGGTCTTTCACTTTCCTTCAGGGGTCCAAAGCATAATAAGTTTTCACCACACTTCAAGGCTTGGGTACCTTGTCCATGTTTGGCTTCCATACAATAATCATGGTAAGTACAATACAGCATGTGAAATGTTGATTACTTCATTCTAACCTTCCCTAGATGTTTATTACATGATCTATGAACAGGGTGTCACTCCAGAAGAAAATACTAAATTAAATCGCTTCTAACACTCACTGTCGTAAATTTGCAAACACTATAGACCAATTTTTCAAGTCGAACAAGTCTGCTACTACATACATTCCTACGTAGGTCAGCGTGACCCAACACATCTCATCGTCAGTTACACTTTCGAACAAATATGGCACACATAGCCTGTTTACTTTACAGGTCAATTCTTTAACAAAGTATGCAAATAAAATTATCAATCTTACCCTCCGGTAAATAAGTTCACGCACACTCAAGCTGACTGGCTGTAAAAGGGTTCTTAGCCCGCGCTACCAGTCCAACCGGCAACGGCTTGGTCTACAGTCTTTTTGTATATGTCAGCTCAGTGTGATTTTTATGATTTCAATGGCGGAAAACTACAAAAGTTTGTTACTATTTATAGCAATACACCCGGCCAATCAGAGAGAAGTCAAAAAGTTAATTTTTGATTCTATTATTTATGCGATTCTAAGCGTGTCTGTATGATCTGACTAAATTTGAACATTTTATATTTCAGTTATATGTAGACCGATTTTAATTGTCAAAAGTGATAACTAAACGGCCAATTTTTCTCTATCGTTCTATATAGTTTTTCTTTAGTTATTCCTTTGCATTCAAATGTTGGTAATTTTTTGTAATTAAATTGGGCCTTACCCTGATGTGAAAATCTCACTAAATTAAATTTTCTACTACCATAAAAAATTTTTATGAGGGAATCTTTATGTGTATATGTTAAGCAATATGAGAGCTATAATTTGAGATATCCCTTTCATTTTAAGTATCTTTAGTTATTAAGAAATAAATTATCTACGTTCGGTAAAAAAACACAAAATAGGCATTTATTTCGCGTCAACCAAAATTTTCTTACCACTACAAAATATGGAAACGATTTGATTGGTTGTTAAATTTTGTACTATGCTCTTCGATAATTTTTGGGGTTGGCGGTAACTTTTTACTTGTTTCTTATAAAAATTCAAATACACTAGATAAATTGTTGGTGGTAAATTGGACTTGCCCCTCAGAAAAATTTCAAATACTGTAGTTATTTATAGATTTAAAAATACGATAGCTAGTTTGTTTTTGAGCGGGGAATTTGAGCGTATTGTCATACGAATTCACTTCACTACAATCGATCATGTTTACACTCACGACTTCGTAATTTCTCAAGGTAATCTCTTCCAAGATGTAAAATTATCTTCCTGACAAAACTGCCCGTAATGATTACATCATTCACCCGGCCCAGCAAACATTGACACCAACTTGGTCCGACAGAGACATTCCCATCGATAAGATAATCGACTGTGGTCATCCCAAGGTTGTTTACTTATTAATCTACCGCACCCATGCACGGTCTGGCAGGAAAATGTGTTACAAATTAGTAAACTACACTTCTCGCTACCGATCCCAGGTGTCAATATGGGTCCAAACGACAGGAATTGATTTCCCTAATCAGCATAAGATGGTCGCTGATGTCCCGACGTAACAAGAACTGAGGGAAGGGAGTGTAAACAATGAATCGAAAATACAAAATACTGTCTGTGTGGGAAAAACTAAAGTGAAGTGCACAGAATAAATTATAGGATGGCACAGGTAATGTGACGTTCGAAGTTATTTTGCCACACAACTTGAGGCAATTGTGAAAGTAGCAACTTTGCTATAAATTGCCTGTCCTGAATTCCATAGCCAGTTGCGGTTGTTCCACAGCCAGCACGATGCCTGTTCCGCAGTTTCGCAGAGCTTTCTAAGTGCCCTTGCTTTGACTATCCTTTCAAGAAATATGTATTTGTTGTACTCGACCTGATTTTGTTGTTCGCCTCCAGTCTTGCCAAGTCTGTTCTAGGAGCTAGCTCATTAAATACTCTATTGTCGTGCAATGTGTAACCGCCATTGTCCTATTGACACTTTGCAAGCTGAGAAAGCATGTTGCAGTGATTTCTTCTCTTGGCACAGAGGGCACTGATTATCATCGGACTTACCCCCATTTCACAAGGTTGCGGACAGTGAAAGAAGATCCCACACTGATCTGGTGGTGATGTTGTCACAATATACTCCAGCTTTTCTCTTCTCATAATGGGCTCAAAGAAAGTGGATTACTTCCTTCTAAAATGAGTTATACACTACCTTTGGCACTGACTCCATTCAGGACATCCTCATTACTCATTTCAAACAAAAATTCAGACATAACAAAACAAGTTGTACAAATTCAGCTATAACAAATGTGTTGTGCATTAACAAAACTAGAAGGCTGTTATCTAAAAATCGTTACGTCACTTCCGTTACTGCCAACAGCACAACCTGCAGAACGCCATGTTGGTTGCTATGTGATAAATCTGCCCGACACGTGAGTAAACATTGGCCTTTATTTTACTTCCTACTGTTATCATCGCCATTTGTCAATGTTATCATCATTATGTGCTACATATGTTATCATTATATGTTAATAATGCCATCTCAAGTTATTGTCATCATCATACATTCTTGTTATCGATTTCATTCATTAGCTTACGAGTATCATGTGATACTGTTGACCGTCATCACATGTTATTCTTATCATGATAGACTGTTGCTGTTATCATATCACATGTTATTGTTATCATGATAGACTTGTGACAGGGGCGCTAGGGGTACCTCACACCCAAGACCCGTGCGCTAAGAAAATTTATAAAGGATCGTTTGACAGGGGTTGCAATTATTGGTTGCTTGCAACCCTCTCAGCAGCAGACTTAACAATTCAAGCAACCCAAAGCCTTAAGCAGATCAACATTTAATTCCACCGAACACCAAACAAACAATCCAACAAACAATCCAACAAACAATCAAACGAACACCCAGTCAGTGTTCATAGACTGTCTGAAAAACAATAAATAAAACAATGTCTAAGTGAACATTAATAGCATGGATAATAACACTTACCATAAAGAAAACATGCGCCCATCCTGATATCATCAACTATCTCACACACTCATGCGTGTCATCCAATGCGACTAGTATGGTGTTTTGCATGAGGCTGGCAATCGCACCGGGTAACATAGGTTGCTACCGAAACCACTACTGCAAGAGCATCTGAATGCTTCATGCTGAGACAAACCACACCGGTGGCCCCATGCTCCCTCAGGAGCGGAGGAGAGAAATATACAACTCTAAGTACGCCCACGTGCTCTCACAAACCATGTTCACATAACAATAATAATCAACTGGACATAAAATCATATTCTTCAATACATGTACAACAAATAATCTCAATAATGAGAATTAACTACTACCTCTCAACCGACCCACATCAATACTCGTTCCCGCACTCTGAACATGTCGTAAGTGACGACTGGTGCGCCAGGCCACAAACGTGTCATATGTGACCCCTGACGAGATTGGGAACTCATCACATGAAACACATAATTACAGGAACAACCACTGTAACAGCATAAAAATGCTTCTGTTGACTTGTGGTGGACACCAGCCGCATTGGTGTTTCCATGCTCCACCGGGAGCAAACAGAGAAACACCTGTCTCAACTTGCCTTACGCACCAGAAATCTAAATGACTATTCTCCCTTCTAAGTAACCACTAAAGATAAACAGTAGAATAATCAATAATCGTGAAATACACTTAATTACTTTTACATTAAAGGATAAAATAAAATTACTCTTACATTAAAGAATAATATTCTTGGCTTTAACCAAAAACTGGAACTAAATACACCGCGTGTCGCTCGGCATAACATATTATAGGTTTAAAACACGCGGAGCGTGTTTTGCTCAGACTCGCTATCACCGCCTTTTATCACCACGAGGTTGCTATCTTGCGATTGTTAATCTTATCTAAATTTCGCAGTGAAATAGCCTCACACTATGTCTGCCTTTCTGAAGAATGAAATAATCGCTCTTAAACTTTCACATCTATCTATCTATCTATTTATTCCATTAAACATTAAAATAGCCACATCGATATAATTTCAGAATCCTAGAAAACTAATGCTAATTTAAATTAACTCACGTGCTCAAGGCATTTACAGCTTGGCTCTTGTGTGTCTTCTTCGTCTGTTCTCACTGGGCGGCTGTTTCAACAATCCCAGTTTCGCCGCTTGCTACCCCTTTTTATAAGCCCTGGCCTAACCACTCAATTTACTGCGCGCTTACGCGCATTAATCTGCGCCACACAGTTGTAATAAATCTGCTTGAAGATAACGTGATCAAAAGGAACTAAACCACATAGACAACATGACTGCCCAGATGGGGCCAGCGCCGAGAACGACAGACCTCAAGATGGCGCTGTCACAGACTGTTGCTGTTATCATATCCCATGTTATTGTTATCATGATAGACTGTTGCTGTTATCATATCACATTTTATTCTTATCATGATAGACTGTTGTTGTTATCATATCACATTTTATTCTTATCATGATAGACTGTTGTTGTTATCATATCACATGTTATTGTTATCATGATAGACTGTTGCTGTTATCATATCACATGTTATTGTTATAATCAATAAATGTCATAATTATAATCTTCTTCTTCTGTTAGTCCCCCCCCCCCCCCCCCTCAAGGAGCATAGACCTTTAACAAATGTCTCCCAGGTTTCCTGTCCCGTACCCTCAATGTCTGTCCATGTGTTCTTCATCTCCTCCATGTCTGTCTCCAGTTCTCTTCTCTATGTCTGTCTCTAGTTCTCTTCTCTATGTCTGTCTCCAGTTCTCTTCTCTATGTCTGTCTCCAGTTCTCTTCTCTATGTCTGTCTCTAGTTCTCTTCTCTATGTCTGTCTCCAGTTTTCTTCTCTATGTCTGTCTCCAGTTCTCTTCTCCGTGTAATCCTTAGTCTTTCTCTATTTCTCTTACCCTTGTGATTCCAGAACAAGAACTGCCTTGTAATGCTATCAACAGGTTTCCTCAGTGTGTGTCCTATCAACAGGTTTCCTCAGTGTGTGTCCTATCAACAGGTTTTCTATTTGTGTGTCCTATCAACAGGTTTTCTCTGTGTGTGTCCTATTAACAGGTTTTCTCAGTGTGTGTCCTATCAACAGGTTTCCTCAGTGTGTGTCCTATCAACAGGTTTCCTCAGTGTGTGTCCTATCAACAGGTTTTCTCAGTGTGTGTCCTATCAACAGGTTTCATCAGTATGTGTCCTATCAACAGGTTTTCTCTGTGTGTGTCCTATCAACAGGTTTCCTCAGTGTGTGTCCTATCAACAGGTTTTCTCAGTGTGTGTCCTATCAACAGGTTTTCTCAGTGTGTGTCCTATCAACAGGTTTCCTCAGTGTGTGTCCTATCAACAGGTTTTCTCTGTGTGTGTCCTATCAACAGGTTTTCTCAGTGTGTGTCCTATCAACAGGTTTTCTCAGTGTGTGTCCTATCAACAGGTTTTCTCAGTGTGTGTCCTATCAACAGGTTTCCTCAGTGTGTGTGTGCTATCAACAGGTTTTCTCAGTGTGTGTCCTATCAACAGGTTTCCTCAGTGTGTGTCCTATCAACAGGTTTTCTCTGTGTGTGTCCTATCAACAGGTTTTCTCAGTGTGTGTCCTATCAACAGGTTTTCTCAGTGTGTGTCCTATCAACAGGTTTTCTCAGTGTGTGTCCTATCAACAGGTTTTCTCAGTGTGTGTCCTATCGACAGGTTTTCTCAGTGTGTGTCCTATCAACAGGTTTTCTCAGTGTGTGTCCTATCAACAGGTTTTCTCTGTGTGTGTCCCTATCAACAGGTTTTCTCAGTGTGTGTCCTATCCATCTCCAGCGCCTTCTTCCTATTTCTTATTGCACTGACGCGTGTCTGGGTCTTGTCATCAGTTCCACATGAGTGATCTTGTCATATCACTTCAATCCTTCTACTCTATGCAAACAACCATTTATGAAAGTCTGTAACATTTTGCTTGTGTTTCTGTTGCTCTCCGTGTTTCAGAGCCATAGAATAGGGTTGACTTGACATTTGAGATTATTATAATTTCCACATATTATTGTTGTTGTCGCATGTTATTGTTATCATCACATGTTATGTTGTTAATAGATATAATTGTTATAATCATCACACGTCATTGTTATAATCATCACGTGTTATTGTAATCATCACGCATTGATCTTCCTGTTTGCCTTTTCATATTTTCCTATCCTTTCGACAATTCTCATGTTAGTATTTTTATTTGTTAATTAGTTCGTACTTCCCTCCCACCCCCCCCCCCCCCCCCCCCCCCCCCCGTTTGCCTCATCCTCTGTCATTTTCTCATCGCGGTTCTATATTTCTACTTCTTATCATTAATTCATTGGTTAACGGTCAGATGTCGTAAGAGCCGAGTTATATAAAGTTGTGTAGGGGTGGGTCTGGCAATCTCATCATGTCAAACAAACAGCTACAGAAACCACATTTGCAGGAGCACGTGAATGCTTTAGTACAGGCTCCGTGCACGTGAACCAGCTGTAGTGGTGGCTCCAGTCTCATAACTAGTGAAGACGGAACAGAGATATAGAGATATAGAGACAGAGAGATATAGAGATATAGATACAGAGATATATAGATAGAGATATAGAGATATTGTTGAGGATTGCTTCATGTCTGCAGCATGGCGCATTCCTCAAATGATTATATCTCCGCGACTGATGTCGATGATTGTTTCATGCTTACAGACATTTGGATTTGTCGACGATCCGAATGGCTGTATCATGGAACACCTCAATCGAATAGAGATATATCTCATCGACCAATGTCGATGATTGTTGCATGTGTGCATGCATTTGAGTTTTGATCACACTCGGATCTGCACCATGGAACATCGCAATTGAATATAGATTAACGACGTAGTATGCATATCACTATGCATGACGCGTATGTCTTTATAACGTCATTCGACTTGTGGGTTTTGACCCGAAGGGCAGTGTGTTTCAGAAGTGTGGCCATTGCCACTTATATTGTGTGGTATAACCACTGGAAAGTGTGTGGCGTTGTCCACTTTTTAATTGTGTGGCTGGGAAGCCATTTGAGCAGTGTATTTCTTGAACCAAACGTAAGTCGTCGTATGAATAACGCAGTTTGCATAATTATGGCAGATTAGCCTGGCGTGGTATGCCAAAGGAACATTATGTTACTAGCAATAGTGTAAGACTAGTATAGATGGATATTGTACAGCTAGCGGCAAGCGTAAGCCTAGTGTAACGGATATTAAACGACTAGCAGTAGACGTAAGCCTAGCATAATAAGTGTATTGCAGAACTAGCAGGATAGTTAAGTCTAGTTAGCCTCTGAATTTATGCCAAAGGACATTGGCCGTTAAAAGGAACTGACCTCTAACCAGAACTCTAGATAGAGATTGTGAACATGTGCTTATGAACTAATGAGAACTCTTACAGATCGTACATGAATGTGATGTGACTTTTGTTCCCATGTAGTTGGTGTCTGCTCATGGTATGAAATTACTAATTAAATATTTTAAGTCGTCAAAATCACAGTCTTATCAACTGTCGTATTCGGAGTTTAGTTAAATGCTATTTATCTTCAACTGATCATGACCAGTGATGATTAATGTCTTAACACGCTGCATCTCACACTGCCAATATAATCAATAAGACAAGAGACTAATACAGGTCAGTCAAGGGTCGAATATTTAATATGAAACATGTTCAGCACAGAATGTATCACAAGGGTTAAAGCAGACATTATCGATACCAACGGACAGTATTACGGAATCCTACAAAAGTGATAAGAACCCGAGGGACTTTGACTCTATAAACTGAATACGCATATAATAACTTGGTCATCCACAAATACTAGAAGTCATCGAAGCACCCAGAATATACTGGGGTCCCCGAGAGCGCCCGTAACAGATATAGATAGAGAATACGATAGAAAGGTAGCGAGAGGCAGATAGATAGAGATAGTAGAGATAGCGTTATTTCGAGAAAGAGATATAGAGACAGAGAGCAAGTTTGCGAGAGAGAGATAGAGAGAGCGAGAGATAGAGATAGAGATAGAGAGATAGCGTGATTGCGAGATAGACAGAGAGACAGAGAGAGATTGTGAGGGAGAGAGAGCGAGATTGAGAGAGAGAAATTGCGAGAGAGAGAGAAAGAGAGGGAGAGAGAGATTATGCATGACACAGGGTAGTAGTTTCCACGACACACCTCACAATTGTCAAATACAAGACCTCAAATAATCAGATATTTTACTAGTACAGTAGTGCCCCTCTCATACGGCTGGTTAGGTTCAAGATCCCCATCGAAAAGCGGAAATTGCCGAAAAGCGGAGCACACCCCTTTTTTTATATTTAAATTTGCAACTGCGCATGAAATCGTAATAACATGTTTACACTATCATATATTAAGTGCGCAATAGAGCTAGTCTAAAAAGAAACGATACAAAAGTAAAATGAATCTACAGCATGTAAAGTAAGTGGCTAACGACTCACACCTTTTTATCACTACTACACTTAGATGCCTTTAAAATTAATTTTAAAACAGAATGAACCTTACCGACAATAAAATGGCGGCCGAATCCATTCTCGGACTCAGCTACTAAAGGGCGTGTCATGCCGAAAAACGCCGAAACAGCAGAAAAGCGCCGAACAAAATCAACATGTATATAGGCTAACTGAAAACCGCGGCATAAGCGGAATGTCGAAAAACGGAACCTTACAGTAGTGACCTTTCTTTTGTCTAGTGTCTAGGAGACAAGGACGAGAAATCAACACTGACGAAAATAACACGTAATAATGATACTAATTACAGATTTTAAATATATATAATATTTTCTAAAATAACCTTATTAAATTGGAAGATGTCGCAGCTGATGTACTGTATAGCTTGACTTATTCAAATTAGCGTTAGTGAAAAGGAATCATTTGACAAGTGAAAAAAGACGTCGCAGCTGATGTACTTGTACTGTATAGCTTGACTTATTCAAATAGCGTTAGTGAAAAGGAATCATTTGACAAGTGAAGACGTCGCAGCTGATGTACTTGTACTGTATAGCTTGACTTATCCAAATAGCGTTAGTTAAAAGGAATCATTTGACAAGGGAAGACGTCGCAGCTGATGTACTTGTACTGTATAGCTTGACTTATTCAAATAGCGTTAGTGACAAGGAATCATTTGACAAGGGTCACCTGAAGGAGGTTCGGCAGCAAAGAAAAAATCGTAAAAATAATAAAGAAACATCCTACGTTCAAAAGCCAGGCTTCAGATGCCGAAAATTAGATGACTTTGGGGCAAAAGGCGAAGTCGATGTCAAAAATGTTGTTTGAATGAAAACGAGTGATGAGAAACTTGACAGGTTATCAACATGCTTGGTAAATAGTTAAACGACAAAATTGTTTCGGTGTTTACCGCTCATGGAGGTCTCGGCTTGGGCTGACTTGGGCTCTATGGTACACAGAAGTGGGAATGACTGAAATGAAGAATAGTTGGATTTGTGTCCGATTTCTCCTAAATGTCTATTGATCCGAGGGTCAGTACAGTCTCTCACATCCACACGACCTTTAAAAAAAAATTAATTCAGAGATGCAGCAATAACTGGTAAGGTTTATAGAAGTTTAAGGTTCATACATCTTGAACCTAAACCTAATTCCTTTAACCTAACCCTGGGCGACTTAATTAAGATGCCGGACCAATAGCAATTTGGTGCGAAATCGGACATACGTCCCACTGTTTTATATGTCAGATCGATGAAAGGAAAGCTAAATAGGTGACTCGAAAAAGGGGGGAGGGGAGAGGGGAATGCAGAATAAACCAAAAATAATTTACACATTAACTAATTAACAATCAGCATTTTACACATTAACTAATTAACAATCAGCATTTACACATTAACTATTAACAATCAGCATTTACACATTAACTAATTAACAATCAGCATTTTCTAGTAAACTTAAGATCTTGGGGAATTACAGACACAGTTCTCACGTGCCACAGGTCACGGTGGTCTGACATGGCTCACGTGCAAACTCAAGGTGACTGAAGACTGGAGAGCTAGCTGGTCAGAACACTTACCACAAACGCTGCTTAGACAATTACTACGTACCACATACACTGCTTAGACAATTACTACATACCACATATGCTGCTTAGACAATTACTAAATACCACATACGAATATTATGCTGCTTACACATTTACTACATACCCATATACGCTGCTTAGACAGTTACTACATACCACATACGCTGCTTAGAATCAGAACGCACGTGGGTTACTATTTCCATAAGGATAACACTAAAGAAAGTTAAAAACAAAGCACAATCTTTAAGATTAATACAAAACATTACTTACACCGTACGCTATCTGAAAATAATTTACACTATAGAAAAATGTATCCTGAAATAATCGAAAGATCCATATATGTTGATTAATGGTTGAAAGAGCCGTGCTGCATGGAAAACGTAGCGAAAACCCAAGCTAAAAAACAACAAAATATGAAAGATTTGATAAAGAGCACAAAATACCAAATGTCATGGTGACCTCACATGAGCCATTCGATTGACAACAAAGTTCAAATTACTACTCTATTTTTAAGCAACACCACGTGGTAGTTAGAGGGGATGAGTCTCTCGGGATAAGAACAAATTAAAACTACTACTCTCTCCGGCGTATCGGATAAGGTGAAGAATGTGACATTGTGTATATGGCTGGCAACCACATCATGTCAAAACAACTTGGTACAGGAACCACTGCTGAAATAGCACGTGAACTCTTTGGTGCAGCCCTTTCAGCACGTGGGCCAGCTGCAAGTGATGTCTTCCTGCTCCGTTGGGTGCAAAGAGGGAAAAGATTTCCTATGATGATTTATAGACGATGAAAGAGAGGAAAAAAAATAACATTATAATTAAAATCCACACTGAGAGACATCTGAACAGATTCCGCTCGTGCCACGTGCACCCAAACGATATTTCCAAGGTAGATAAAGGTCATTAACTTCGTGATTACTGCTTCAATGATTGATTTAATTAAATATTCGATTTGACCTCGGCAGCCGTAGACCTGATGAGTACGAAACAGTTTTATGACATTACCCACGTACAAAACTGACAAGTTCAGCACTTGGTTCACGAAACGTAGACCTCACCAAGTTAAATGAACGACACAAAAAAATATTGCTCCACGTGCTTGCTGCAGACAACGAGTGAGCGAAACCCAAAAAAGAAATCTTTGTGGAGCTGCCAGATTGTTTTTTTGCTCCAAAAAAATGGCTTTGCACTCCTAGCCTGTGGAACGGATCTCAAATTTGGATGACGTGTTTTAGCATGCAACGTGCTAGACGACAATAGGGTTAGTTTAGGAAAAAGCCATTTGGCTCATTTTTTGTTGAAAATCTGCCTGCTTTAGCTCTATACAGAAAATGGCGTATACTTTCACGACGTAAACTTATTGCTGGAATTTGCCGGCTTGACTAAACCGTATGGTGGTCTGGATAAATTGGCTAGCTTTCCGGAAATTGTAGCTATTCACTTGAACAGCTGAGTCGGTTCAGATAAATATTGGCCGTGCAAATACTGCGCATAATGGTTGAATAAGCTTGGAATTGAACTCGCCACCTTAATATTGGATTTGTGGACTATTGAAAAAGCATTCTTCGGTTTAGAAAGAGAATCGATTCGCAAACTGATGAGGCATTATGGAGTCGCCCCTGATGATCATTACCTAATAAAGACAGCTTATGAAGACATGACATGCAAAAAATGGAGGTGCGGCAGGGATGCCTCTAGTCAACAATTTTTGTTCTTAATGGCTATAAGTTCGGTTTTGAAAACAAAGAGATAAAACTAATAGAAATGGGAATTTATGCGACTGAAAAAAAAAAACCACTTGATGATCTATATTTGCCGACGATCTGGCTCTTGTGTTCCTTAACCGGAACCAGATGCGAGAACAAGAGAAATCAAGTCCCGCACGAAACTAAGAATCTTCAACTTCAAATGTGAAGTCAGTCCTATTGTTTAGTTTCTGAGACATGGATAGCAACAAAAACAACAACCAAAAGCTACAGACTTTTATAAACCAGGACATGCTTGCGTAGAATAGAAGGACTGAAATGGTTCTGGTATGACAAAGTCACAAATGTGGAACTGATGACAAAAACCAGACAAGTGTCAGTGAAACAAGAGATGAGAAGAAGACGCTAGCGGTAGATATAACGCACACCGAGGAAACCTGTTGAAATCATTTCAAGGCAGTCTTTGTTCTGGAATCACAGGGAAAGAGAGGCAGAGGTAGACAAAAAAAAAAAAACACGGAGAAGAGACCTTGAGACAGAAGTGAAAATAATGAGGAAGACGTTGAAATAACTTGAGCCGATGGCGCAGAAACAGGAAGACTTTTCATGTGACAGGAAGACCTTGGCATGTGTTTGTTGAAGTCCTTAATGATCCTCGGGGAGCCTAAAGGGTCTTGACTGATTGACCATATTCCCAATATGCCTTCAATGGGCGTGTAGCGGGATCCTTTACATTTTTCCCTTTATGCTCCACACGAGCTGAAGGATAATAAATGAAAAAAAAAATGCAGTATTGTATCTTCTCACGAACACTGAACAACTCGCGAGAAATACCGGAGGCACGTGATAAAATTACGTACACTCTTGATCAAATGTTCCATTATGTGTAGAGCAGGACACCCAATTATGTACAGTGTATTTTACCTGGCCCCGCGTAGTTCCGGGGGGGGGGGTCATGACAAACAAAGAGTATGCCTACTACTCCCTCAAGTATGTCGTGAGAAACGATTTAACGAGTTTATGCAATCAGGCTGGCAACCTCAACATGTCAAATAGAGTGCGAACAGATACCACCTCTCTAGGATCATAATTGCTGCTGTTTTTGCAGGCTTCCTTCACGAAGAACCAAGCTTTAGGTGTTGTCACGTGCTCCATCACAAGGAGGTGAATGAAAAAGAGAAATGACGAATAATTAATAACATCGTGTTATAATCCCCTTTATATACTAGTTGATGATTCACGGTCCTCAAAGACGACCCGGATAAAGTGATACACACCTCGACCTCTCACCAAGTTTATAATGATTGAGCTGATCGCGCCAATGTGAATTCAGATTATATGAAGTATAACTGTTTTTTTAAAAATGGCCAAATGTAAAGAATGAATTGGAAGGTCACGGTGTTTGATACATGACGGGATTCACAACAAAATTTATGGCTTAGAAGTAAGTGCAAGACGTGTCAATGTTTGGGCCTCTGTGTTTATGATCTACTCAAACAACCAGATCTGAAGGTTTCAATCAAGCCCACTAGATCACGGGGAGAGGGCAGAACGTAATTGTCCAAACAACCAGATCTCCACGTTGGGAGACTGGTATAGGGTTCGACAACCCAAGACCACAGGAGGGACAAATGTTTACAGGCCATCAACATTGCAAAAACACTGTCAGCTTCGTGGTTTGAGCAGCAATATTCACAAGAGAGGCGTGATGAATTATCAAAGCCAGCAGGACACAAATTATTCAGGCTGCTAAATAATCTTTGAACGACACAGACCAAAATTCAAATATAATAAACTCTGATATGAGACACTATACATCACCCGAAAAACAGCACAAATAGCCAAGAATAGGAGACCTGTAAATAACAAGATGCTTTGGAAGAGTAGAGAAGATGGAATAACACACGATGCTAAATACCTGGAAGACCAAACATCTCCTTTGAGCCGCGAAACAAAAATATGCGTTCACAGAAAAAACCTGGGTAAGACATCAAAGGCCTTGATAGAATGAGAACCAGTATGACTTACAGTTGTAAGAGTTAAGATTATAATCAGAAGAAAGAGAATAATTATCGTTCAAGGCTACGCATCAACAAACAATGCTGGCGAATACTTACAATCAATAATTAAATGATAACCTCTAGGGAGTATTAAACAAACCTCCAAGGCGAGGCTCTCGCAGTCATGGCGGACATGAACATATATGCCAGAACAAAATCTTGAACCATGAAGTGATTGTGGGGAGAAAAAACATGGGTGAAATGAAACGACTGAAATTGTTGCCAGTTTCAGCAAATTCAATCCACTAGTTTGTCTGCCGAACCACCGCCAAACACAAGAATGGACATACGGTTACATACAACTTGCATGATCCACACACTGAGAAGCAAAACTGACAATTAGATCGTAAATCGTAATTCAATGCAGCATGCCACAAACAGTGCAGACGATATGAATCTCACAAAACGACACGATAAACCCAAAGGAGGATTAGAACAGGCACCATACTGAGACATTGAGATTAGGATGGTCATCTAGTATCCCCTATACACTAATTCTCTTACTGAAGTGTCTGTAACCAACAACAACAACAAAATACTCCCGGTTGCTATTTGGGAAAATACGGAAGAAGCGCGTATTGCACTGTAAATTCTAAATTGAACACCCATTAAAAGAAGTCGCATGCCTTGAAATATTTCCATGGTGCATTTCGACAAAGTAAGGAAGCGGCACGCACTGCATTGTGAAAGCAAAATTAAACACCCACTGAAACAGCACTGAGATCTTTCAATTTATTTCGTGGAGCATTGACTATAGATCGTAAACCATTATAAATTAGACCATTATAAATTAGACTAGATCCAAAGAACTTGAAATAGATTGGACAGGAATGAAAATAACTACAGGAGAATTTTATGCCGTCACCAGGACATGCACTATAAGAGGGGCCACAACATAATTATTTCTCCGTCATGATTTGGCGGGTGGCTTGCTCGTATGAATAGAACTGTCAGAACAAGACAGCGGCTGTTATTAACTGAGTATAGACAAGAACGGAATAAAAACAGAAATGGCAAATGGAAAACCGTTGTCTTCTACTTCCATGTAGGCGCCATCTTCCAACACAAAACTGTTCATATAGCCACATCAAGTTCACAGAATGAACACACAGAAAACTAAACTGACCATTTTTACTTTGAACAAGAATTGGACGGACAAGTTATGTGCTGGACACGAGAGCAGAAACGAAAGAACAGATAGGATCTCATCACTAGTTTCTCCTAGGTACTCTAAAAAACAGAATTTGGGAGCTCACAGAAACACAGCGGGGAAAAAAACAGGTACAAATATAAAAGAGAAAACGTTGCAAGGCACAAGGGATTAGTTCAAGCCGAATCTGAGAAACTGATATGAAGCCTTGGGAAATATGATGGAGAAAAACATGGATATTCATTGGCTATAAATCCAGGAATTATTCTGGAACACATGCATAGCGGTTCTTTACAAAAGAAATCGATCTGATAGCTGATAAAGGCCAAATGCTTGGTAATAGACCTAATGGCTGACACAGGCCAGCCGCGTGTTAATTCTTTGATCAAGTGAAGTCAGGTACAAGACAAATCTGCGTTTGTCAGAATGTTGCTCCCTGCAGGAGCCAACACACTCAACTACTTTGTAGATTTCCTTGACAACCGCATGTATAATAAATGGACAAATTAAAAAATAGCAACAAACGAAACAAACCCCGGTTCTCCACCTTGAAAGGCACATATGGCTTACGGTTGCCTTCTGCTTCTGGTATATTCCGCTGAGTTCTTCGAAATATTCCGTCTATCCATAGATGGTGTTTTTATGTTGCTAGGCAAAAGTCAATTTTCGTCCTTAACACATTAAGTCCCAAAAGCCGATATATCGTACTTCCTTCTAGACCCATTTGGCCCGATCAACGTTAAATCGGCTTTCGTATCTTTTTCTCCTTTCTAGAGATGTTTTATAATTTTAACAACCCAAAACGTCATTTCTGACAGGAAGTACTTTCTTTTAAATACCTTCTGTATTTATGCATATGAACATTTTTTTAAAATTTTCCAAACAACAACAATAAAAAAGCAAGGGGTGGCCATTTTTGTTTGGGCCAAACCCAGTTTTTTTGCTTGGGACTGAAAGAGTTAATAAGACCATTTGATTGCTTGTTTTTTCCCTTTAGCGTCTTTATACTGTTGTACACTTGCTAAATTGAAATATATACCCGCATGTCTCTTCTGATGTTTCTTCTTCTTTATTTGCTTCAATGTATATTTTATGAGCCTTTTCTCTGGAACTTCTGGTGTTGCTTCTGTTAAATCTGCTTTCTTATTTTTTTTTCTTTCCACAATCTTACTTAATTGTTCTGTTGTTATATATTCTTTGTGCTGGCCTTCTCTTTTTCCCAGAATTTATTCACGTCTCATTCTATATATATATATATATATATATATATATAATATATACAAAAATTGTACTTTTGTTTCGTGACTTCTGACACATTCTACATTAAACTGTTGTATGTAGATATGTGTTGTTGTATGTCTTTTGCGTTTTTCATCTTTATTTTGGCTAACCAAAGATGGTGATCTGACTTTATATTTTCTCCTCTACGTTTACGCCATGTAATAATGAACGAAAATTATTATTTTTAACGATCACTGAATGTAGTGAAATTGACAGAGATACAACGGTAAAATACCTCCAAAGATAACATTTAAGGATAAAAACATAATGCGTAGGCTGCTGATGTACATGATCGCCTAGAAGACAGGAGGGGAACGGCGGATCAAAAAGGAAAAAAATATGACTGGAAAGATTGCGTGAGACTGGAAAGGCTAAGGAGACGCAATTGGGGGGGAAACGGAGAAAAGTCACGTTTCCCAAGTTGACATAAAAAGTAAGCAACTCGACAGAAGGGACCATAGATATGTTACGCCACAGTCATTTATTGGACGCTTTTGCAATACCAAGCCCTTGATTTGAATTCAGCGGCTAAAACGCAGATGTTCGAAATATTACAAAATTTAAAAAGTACTTTTTTCTTAATATTAATGTTAGGAATATAAAAATTAGCTGGCCGGATGGCCCATTCTGAGCAGTGAACTAATATGTTCTTAATTTTACAGACGGATAGATAATATTGAAGATAATGACAAAAGACAGTGTTGTTCACATCATCGACAGACTGTATTGAATCTAAAAGTCTCGCTAATTGCACAAAAAAACACGACCTCGAGACGCAGGTGTTCAAATCTACTTAGTATGGAAGAGAGGGTTTTTGGGTGGCTGTGTCTAAAAATAACTTTTAACGACAAAATTTTGGAGGGGAGAGAAAGGTTGGTTCAAAAATCAAGTACATTTTTGTAGAAACACAAGTAGAGACGGACAGACTAACAGATAACCATCCATACTTGACTGAAGCATGACTGAAATGACTTTATGGTAGGAAATTTGAAATTCAAAAAAACCTAGGCAGTGATTGGCCACAGACAATCATATCATTAGCGCTCAGACGCGAAAGTGGGGCCATTCTTCAATAGTTGTTCAGTGATAGACACAGATTTTAAAGTGTGGTGATTTCCATATGAAAGAAAGTGAAAGAAGTTTAGGGACGCCATACTATAGCCAGCAGCTCAGCTGAGTTTTGCTAGCAATTCTGTGTTATTTATTCATAATCTGGTAAGATTGAAATTATTTCCTTATATATTTTGAATATTGTTTCATGTTTGAGTGATTTGATACTGCCATATCGAAATCTAGCCTTACAAACAAGTAGGGATTTGCTCTAGACCCCCCGCCCTAGTCAGGGTCTAGGGACCAACAATGTACATAAACTCCAGCAAGGGTTAGGCAAGACAGATCAAGTGTTGAGAATAATGAAACATATTACCTATCCTCTTTTAGGGCGAAAACTAATAAATATTTTTCAGAATCTATAGTCTGGGAGGATCTATCTGATGTAAAACCACCATGGTAAATGTGCTGTTTGGTCAGAGAGATCTGACCTGTCTGTATGATGTGGTTGTTGTGTCAGTGTTGTGTCCAGACGTGGGTAGAGAATAGATTTTGACACATGGCCCATACTTTGATTGCAGAGCTGTGAGTTTCTGTTGTCAACAAAGCAGTGTCTATTCAGTTGGTGACTTTACTCGAGTGTATCTGTGCAGTACTTGTGACAGAGACCACCATTATTGCCCGCCAGCACGGAGAGGTGGGACCACCTGATTTCAGCACCAGAGCTACAACTACAAGATGAGTGAGCCTCTGGTCTGCTGGACATTCACCAACGCTTTGTAGTTACTAATACCCCCATAAAAATTCCCACCATTTTCTGGACACTGTGTAGTCAATATAGACAGGTGTGATGAGGCCACCCCAACAGCACAAACATTAACTATCCTCCCAAGTAGATGACTACTAGAACATTTTAATAAAACTAACTAGTATAGTACATATATATGTACACTATTGCATTTATGATATAATATTCCATGCATTTCTTTCATAATCTCTAAATCCTTTTAAGTTCTGGTCAACCTAAAAAATTGATCCAGAACAAAATAAATGTAATATAATTCTATCAAAAAATTTTACACACGTGAGTTAGTTCAGTGTATTTTAACATTTATTAATATTATTAGTCTTGTAAATATCTGTGGGTATATCTATAACCTATTACACCACACTACATATCATAACCCTAGACACTTTACGTAGCCACATTCATTAAAAAAAAAATTAAGTGTGAGGTCGTAGTGGTAGCAAGAAAGGCCTTCTGACAATTCACAACTACATTTTATCTCAGGAGCCTTCACAGCTGGCCTCATACAATTACATTTAGTAATATCACCATCATACAATACCATCAAACACCACTACATAAATTGGGGTCTTGTCCAGGGATAATTAGCCCAACAGTAATATTAGGATCTCCTGGTGGGAGAAATAAAAGTAGGGAAATAAATTGTAAAATTCCCTTTAAAATTAAAAGTGTCCCTGCAGATAAAAGTTGGTGAATCTTCACAGCCAGTAATAATTAATTAGTTAACTGGTTAGTTAGAATTAGTTAGACTATAGTCATAAGAAGTACTTAGTGTATTTACTGGTTAGAGATTTATCTTGTATATTATTATATTGTCTAAAAAGTATGGCGGAGCTGGCAAAATTTAGATCAGCTGCTGTGCTCACCGCGAAGGAGATGGGAATGGATGGTCAAATTTTAATTCAATACGTAACGACTGAATGTGATAAATATATTGAAAGGGAAGATAGAAAGGTAGCTGAAGAGAAGAGGTTACAAATTGAGGCTGATAGAGAAATTAAGAGGCTGCAGATTGAGGCAGAAGAAAAACGACAGCAAAGGGAGGCAGAAGATAAAAAGGCCGAAAGGGAGGCAGAAGATAAAAAGGCCGAAAGGGAGGCAGAAGATAGAAGGTTGCAAAGGGAGCACGAATTACGACTAAGGGAGCTGGAATTACAAGGCCAGGCTCCTGAAAATGGTGCCAGCCCTTTTGCCTCAGATGCTACGCCCAGTCTGGGAGCCTCAAACTCAGCTATGGGGTTTCATTTAGACCATTTTGTTGAAAAAGACGATGACATAGAGGGGTACCTAGGACGTTTTGAGTTATTAGCTACTACATATGGGTTAGAGAGAGAGAGGTGGAGCTTAAAGCTATCACAGGGATTGAGAGGTACTTCTTATGAAGTATTTGCCAAAATGAACAGGGAAGACCAAGACAATTATGACATGTTAAAGCAGGCTTTGTTATTAAGGTACGAGAAGAATGGTGAATTTTATCGTAAGAAATTTAGAAATGCCAAACTGTTGTCTGGGGAGACATACCACCAATTCTCTGCTAGACTAGAAACCTATTTGGAGAAATGGACGGCTCTGGGGAAGACCCAAGATCTTAAGAAATGATCATGATTGAGCAATTGAGAGAGTCCATGGCTCCAGACATGAGAAAATTTCTCATGGAACAAGGTGCAGAGAAGTTGGGGGAAATTTTAAATGTTGCTGAGAGGTATCAGGCAGCCCAGGCAGAGGTAAGTGGTGCTAAAAAGAAGCACATAGACAATTTTAAAGCTCCACAGCAATTTAATAAATTTGATAATAGAGAGCAGGGAAATAAAGGTAGGACAAACTTTGAGCGGCCAAGAAATGACTATCGCGACAGAAACTCACAGTTCAATGACCAAAAGTTCAATGAAAGAAAACCGTTGAACCAAGGAAAAAGATGGTGTAAATGGTGCAAGAAGGATAACCATAACACCGAATTTTGTAGAAGGAAACCTTCAAACATTGCTGCAATGAAGTCGGGGACGCAAAGATTAAAGGTTAATCCTAAGGGACAACAGGAACCTTATCACCCCCCAGTTTGTGAGGATGTTATTTGTAATGGGGTCACCATAAGGTGCCTTTATGATACAGGTTTGGATTATGATTCAGTTGTGAAGTCTAGCCTAGTGGACCCAAGTCAGTATACCACAGAAACAGTGGAAATACAAGGGGCGACTAAGGACATACCACTCATGACACTTCCCATCGCAAGGATAACGGTGAAAACTCGCTATGTGGAAGGAGAAATCAGAGCAGCAGTGATAGATGAACCAATCTACCCTCTGATATTGGGGTGTAGATACGTCTTCTTGGGGAATCCCGAGAAACCTGTGATCATGGCGACAGTGCAGACCAGGTCACAGAAGAAGGAGGAAGAAGGTGAACCTATAAATGCTCATCCAGAGGAGATGAGGAAGGCGCAGGCTGAGGATAGGACACTCAAGCCCTGTTTTAAAAAATTGCCCAAATGCCACACACCTCCGAGCAAGGGGGAATATTTCATGAAGAACAAACTATTATACAGGAAGACAGGAACTAGATCCACTGGTCACGGACAGTTAGTTCTTCCCAAGATATATAGGGCAAACTTAATAAGGAGCTTACATGTTGGAAAAGATGGTGACCATGAGAAAGTCGGTACCATCTGCCAAAAGATTGCTCGAAAATACTATTGGCCCGACGTAAATGTCGATGTTGAAAACTTTGTAGAAGCATGTGGCGTATTTCATGAGGGAACACCCACAAAGGGAAAATATGTGCAGGACCTAGAAACGCCACGGGGCAACTTTATGCCGGAAAGGAAAACTAATTATACTCGGTTATACAAAGTGGAATGGGAGCCCCCTTTTCACACCCAGTCTTCACTTGAATGGATTAACATGGCCACTATGCGAAGAGTACAAAGAAGAAATTTTACCCAGGATAAGATGACAATCCCTCGGTCAGACTTATATAAACTGGAAGAACAGACAAGAGAGCGAAGATCTCTCATAAGCAATCTTAAGTGGGGAGACAAACCCCAGAAAAAAATTGGTAGTGGTCGTTTTGTGAGTGATGATTCTAGGAAGAAAAGTCCTCATTATAAAGCTTCTAAGGGACGGGACCAGACGGGTTCCATGAAAAATAAGTATGATAAATTAAAGATCCAGATGTAACTTTATTAAGGACCTGGACAGATGAGAAGGCGGAAGAGACTGTTACCTCATCGTATCAATATGTGAACGAACTGACCACTCGTTTGAAAGCTGGATGGAAACTGGCAAATGATAATTTGAAACAAGCCAGGAAGAAACATGCAGCATATTTTAATAGGAAGGCAAAGGACAGGGAACTGGCAGTCGGAGAGAAGGTGCTGCTTCTACTACCCGGAAGCCAGAATAAATTACAAATTGGTTGGCAAGGTCCATATACGGTTCTAGAGAAGGTGTCTAGAACAAACTATAAAATTGACAAAAAGGGGAAGGAAAAAGTTTATCATGTAAACCTGTTAAAGAAGTATCTGGACAGACCACTCCAGGAAAGCACCCCCTTATTGACCTTGGCTATTGCAACCCAGATGCAAAAAGAACCACTCACCTCACATGAATACCCATTACATCCTTGTGAAACAGCAGCACAGGTAAAAGTCAGTAAGCACCTGACTAAAAACCAGAGGGAGAGAGTTCAACAGGTTCTGGAGGAACATACAGATGTATTAACAGATAAACCAGGCCATACAAATTTGCTACAGTATGACATGAAACTGGTAGACTCAAACCCAATCTGTATGAGAGCCTATTCTATTCCGTTCGCGAAGGAGAAGGCATTGAAGGAAGAAATAGAGTATTTGTGTTGAAGGAGGGGATTATTTCGCACAGTGAATCATCTTTTAGTTCTAGTGTCGTTTTGTTGAGAAAACCGTCTGGGGAACACAGACTGTGCATAGATTACAGGAAACTGAATGCTGTCACAGAAGGACAAGTGGATCCATTACCAGACACAAAACAGTTATTTGCCAGACTGAACAAGGCAAAATACTTTTCAAAGGTGGATCTTAGTAAAGGCTATTACCAGATCCCAGTGAAGCCTGAAGTGAGACCTTATTTGGCTTTTAGCACTTCGGATGGACATTATGAATTCAATATGCTACCATTCGGACTGAAAAATGCTCCGAGTGTGTTTTCAAGGATGATGCGCAAATTGTTGGATCCCCTGAATAACCCATGTATCACGAATTTCATGGATGATATTCTCGTCGCCACAGAGACATTTGAAGAACACATTGAAGCTCTGGAGATGTTGTTTGATAGACTTCGGGAGGCGAACTTAACTGCTAGGCCAACAAAATGTTGTATTGGATGCAAAGAGTTGGAATTCTTGGGACACACTGTATATCAGGGTAATATGACCCCTGATCCTAAGAACTTGGAAAAACTGCAGAGAGCACCTAGGCCACAAACAAAAAAGGACGTGCGATCATTCGTGTCGTTATGCGGATTTTATCAGAAATACATCAAAAATTTTAACGCTATTTGTGCTCCTCTGACTGATCTGACTCGCAAGGGACTTCCAGATAAAATTATTTGGACTGCACAATGTGAACTAGCGTTCCAAGAGTTAAAGGAAAAACTCACTAGCAAGCCTATTCTCAAACTGCCTGATTTGACACAGGACTTTGTCTTAAGAACCGATGCAAGTAATGTAGGACTCGGAGGGGCTTTGTTGCAAAGATCATCTTCACCTGATGGGGAACTTAAACCAGTCGCTTATGCAAGCCGCAAATTGAATAAGGCGGAACAAGGATACTCCACAAGCGAAAAAGAATGTTTAGCATTAATCTGGGCAATAAAGAAGTTTCAAATCTATCTGTATGGTAGGACTTTTGTGGTGGAGACGGACCATCAGCCTCTCGTGTTCTTGTCTCAGGCTAAGCATGAAAACGCAAGATTGCTGAGGTGGTCTTTATTGCTTCAACCTTATCAGTTTAGTATCCAATATATCCCAGGCAAATTGAATGTCGGTGCAGATTTCCTCAGTCGGCACCCCTGTGATCAAAATTAGAGTAGTGGCCGACGTGAGGAGTAATTTTACCTATGTGTATCGCTGGTTTTGGAACTTGCCATAGGCATGTTTTCAAGTGGGGAGATGTGTAGTGAAATTGACAGAGATACAACGGTAAAATACTCAAAAGATAACATTTAAGGATAAAAACATAATGCGTAGGCTGCTGATGTACATGATCGCCTAGACCGCGGGTCATCACCCTCCATAAAATTGACTTGCTAGACAGGAGGGGAACGGCGGTTAAAAGGAAAAAAATATGACTGTAAAGATTGCGTGAGACTAGAAAGGCTAAGGAGACGCAATTGGGGGGGAAACGGAGAAAAGTCACGTTTCCCAAGTTGACATAAAAAGTAAGCAACTCGACAGAAGGGACCATAGATATGTTACGCCACAGTCATTTATTGGACGCTTTTGCGCGATACCAAGCCCTTGATTTGAATTCAGCGCCTAAAACGCAGATGTTAGGAATATTACAAAAATTAAACAGTGCGTTTTTTCTTAATATTAATGTTAGGAATATAAAAATTAGCTGGCCGGATGGCCCATTCTGAGCAGTGACCTAATATGTTCTTAATTTTACAGACGGATAGATAATATTGAAGATAATGACAAAAGACAGTGTTGTTCACATCATCGACAGACTGTATTGAATCTAAAAGTGTCGCTAATGCATCCAAAAAAACACGAACCTCGAGACGCAGGTGTTTCACATTTACTTAGTATTGGAGGAGAGTGGTTTTTTTTGTGTGGTAGCCTGTGTCTAAAAATAACTTTTAAACGACAAAATTTATTGTAGGGGCGCGCCGGTATTCCCCCCCCCCCCCCCCCCCCCCCCCCCCCCCCCCCCCCCCATAATTTTTTTATTTTTTTTCACACTTATTTTTTTTTTTTGTTTTTTTTCGTTCAAATTTCAAGTACATTTTGTAGAAACACAAGTAGAGACGGACAGACTAACAGATAACCATCCATACTTGACTGAAGCATGACTGAAAAGACTTTATGGTAGGAAATATGAAATTTAAAATAAACCAAGGCAGTGATTGGCCACAGACAATCATATCATTAGCGCTCAGACGCGAAAGTGGGGCCATTCTTCAATAGTTGTTCAGTGATAGACAAAGATTTTAAAGTGTGGTGCTTACCATATGAAAGAAAGTGAAAGAAGAATAGGGACGCCATACTATAGCCAGCAGCTCAGCTGAGTTTTGCTAGCAATTCTGTGTTATTTATTCATAATCCTGAGCTGTGAGTTCCTGTTGTCAACAAAGCAGGGTCTCTTCAGTTGGTGACTTTACTCGAGTGTATCTGTGCAGTACTTGTGACAGAGACCACCATTATTGCCCGCCAGCACGGAGAGGTGGGACCACCTGATTTCAGCACCGGAGCTACAACTACCAGATGAGTGAGCCTCTGGTCTGCTGGACATTCACCAACGCTGTGTAGTTACTAATACCCCCCATAAAAATTCCCACCATTTTCTGGACACTGTGTAGTCAATATAGACAGGTGTGATGAGGCCACCCCAACAGCACAAACAGTAACTATCCTCCCAAGTAGATGACTACTAGAACATTTAAATAAAACTAACTAGTATAGTACATATATATGTACACTATTGCATTTATGATATAATATTCCATGCATTTCTTTCATAATCTCTAAATCCTTTTAAGTTCTGGTCAACCTAAAAAATTGATCCAGAACAAAATAAATGTAATAATAATTTCTATCAAAAAATTTTAAACACCACGTGAGTTAGTTCAGTGTATTTTAACATTTATTAATATTATTAGTCTTGTTAAATATCTGTGGGTATATCTATAACCTATTACACCACACTACATATCATAACCCTAGACACTTTACGTAGCCACATTCATTAAAAAAAAAATTAAGTGTGAGGTCGTAGTGGTAGCAAGAAAGGCCTTCTGTCAATTCTCAGACTACATTTTATATCCAAGAGCGTTCACAGTGGCCTTCACTACAATTTACATTTAGTAATATCACCATCATACAATACCATCAACACCACTACATAAATTGGGGTCTTGTCCAGGGGATAATTAACCCAACAGTAATATTAGGATCTCCTGGTGGGAGAAATAAAAGTAGGGAAATAAATTGTAATATTCCCTTTAAAATTAAAAGTGTCCCTGCAGATAAAAGTTGGTGAATCTTCACAGCCAGTAATAATTAATTAGTAAACTGGTTAGTTAGAATTAGTTAGACTATAGTCATAAGAAGTACTTAGTGTATTTACTGGTTAGAGATTTATCTTGTATATTATTATATTGTCTAAAAAGTATGGCGGAGCTGGCAAAATTTAGATCAGCTGCTGTGCTCACCGCGAAGGAGATGGGAATGGATGGTCAGATTTTAATTCAATACGTAACGGCTGAATGTGATAAATATATTGAACGGGAAGAAAGGAGGTTAGCTGAAGAGAAGAGGTTAGAGGCTGATAGAGAAATTAAGAGGCTGCAGATTGAGGCAGAAGAAAAACGACAACAAAGGGAGGCAGAAGATAAAAAGGCCGAAAGGGAGGCAGAAGATAAAAAGGCCGAAAGGGAGGCAGAAGATAGAAGGTTGCAAAGGGAGCACGAATTACGACTAAGGGAGCTGGAATTACAAGGCCAGGCTCCTGAAAATGGTGCCAGGCCTTTTGCCTCAGATGCTACGCCCAGTCTGGGAGCCTCAAACTCAGCTATGGGGTTTCATTTAGACCATTTTGTTGAAAAAGACGATGACATAGAGGGGTACCTAGGACGTTTTGAGTTATTAGCTACTACATATGGGTTAGAGAGAGAGAGGTGGAGCTTAAAGCTATCACAGGGATTGAGAGGTACTTGTTATGAAGTATTTGCCAAAATGAACAGGGAAGACCAAGACAATTATGACATGTTAAAGCAGGCTTTGTTATTAAGGTACGAGAAGAATGGTGAATTTTATCGTAAGAAATTTAGAAATGCCAAACTGTTGTCTGGGGAGACATACCACCAATTCTCTGCTAGAATAGAAACCTATTTGGAGAAATGGACGGCTCTGGGGAAGACCCAAGATCTTAAAGAAATGATCATGATTGAGCAATTGAGAGAGTCCATGGCTCCTGACATGAGAAAATTTCTCATGGAACAAGGTGCAGAGAAGTTGGGGGAAATTTTAAATGTTGCTGAGAGGTATCAGGCAGCTCAGGCAGAGGTAAGTGGTGCTAAAAAGAAGCACATAGACAATTTTAAAGCTCCACAGCAATTTAATAAATTTGATAATAGAGAGCAGGGAAATAAAGGTAGGACAAACTTTGAGCGGCCAAGAAGTGACTATCGCGACAGAAACTCACAGTTCAATGACCAAAAGTTCAATGAAAGAAAACCGTTGAACCAAGGAAAAAGATGGTGTAAATGGTGCAAGAAGGATAACCATAACACCGAATTTTGTAGAAGGAAACCTTCAAACATTGCTGCAATGAAGTCGGGGACGCAAAGATTAAAGGTTAATCCTAAGGGACAACAGGAACCTTATCACCCCCCAGTTTGTGAGGCTGTTATTTGTAATGGGGTCACCATAAGGTGCCTTTATGATACAGGTTTGGATTATGATTCAGTTGTGAAGTCTAGCCTAGTGGACCCAAGTCAGTATACCACAGAAACAGTGGAAATACAAGGGGCGACTAAGGACATACCACTCATGACACTTCCCATCGCAAGGCTAACGGTGAAAACTCGCTATGTGGAAGGAGAAATCAGAGCAGCAGTGATAGATGAACCAATCTACCCTCTGATATTGGGGTGTAGATACGTCTTCTTGGGGAATCCCGAGAAACCTGTGATCATGGCGACAGTGCAGACCAGGTCACAGAAGAAGGAGGAAGAAGGTGAACCTATAAATGCTCATCCAGAGGAGATGAGGAAGGCGCAGGCTGAAGATAGGACACTCAAGCCCTGTTTTAAAAAATTGCCCAAATGCCACACACCTCCGAGCAAGGGGGAATATTTCATGAAGAACAAACTATTATACAGGAAGACAGGAACTAGATCCACTGGTCACGGACAGTTAGTTCTTCCCAAGATATATAGGGCAAACTTAATAAGGAGCTTACATGTTGGAAAAGATGGTGACCATGAGAAAGTCGGTACCATCTGCCAAAAGATTGCTCGAAAATACTATTGGCCCGACGTAAATGTCGATGTTGAAAACTTTGTAGAAGCATGTGGCGTATTTCATGAGAGAACACCCACAAAGGGAAAATATGTGCAGGACCTAGAAACGCCACGGGGCAACTGTAGGCCTGAAAGGAAAGCTAACTATACTCGGGTAGACAAAGTGGAATGGGAGCCCCCTTTTCACACCCAGTCGTCACTTGAATGGATTAACATGGCCACTATGCGACAAGTACAAAGAAGAAATTTTACCCAGGATAAGATGACAATCCCTCGGTCAGACTTATATAAACTGGAAGAACAGACAAGAGAGTGAAGATCTCTCATAAACAATCTTAAGTGGGGAGACAAACCCCAGAGAAAAATTGGTAGTGGTCGATTTGTGAGTGATGATTCTAGGAAGAAAAGTCCTCATTATAAAGCTTCTAATGGACGGGACCCGATGGGTTCCATGAAAAATAAGTATGATAAATTAAAGATCCAGATGTAACTCTATTAAGGACCTGGACAGATGAGAAGGCGGAAGAGACTGTTACCTCATCGTATCAATATGTGAACGAACTGACCACTCGTTTGAAAGCTGGATGGAAACTGGCAAATGATAATTTGAAACAAGCCAGGAAGAAACATGCAGCATATTTTAATAGGAAGGCAAAGGACAGGGAACTGGCAGTCGGAGAGAAGGTGCTGCTTCTACTACCCGGGAAGCCAGAATAAATTACAAATTGGTTGGCAAGGTCCATATACGGTTCTAGAGAAGGTGTCTAGAACAAACTATAAAATTGACAAAAAGGGGAAGGAAAAAGTTTATCATGTAAACCTGTTAAAGAAGTATCTGGACAGACCACTCCAGGAAAGCACCCCCTTATTGACCTTGGCTATTGCAACCCAGATGCAAAAAGAACCACTCACCTCACATGAATACCCATTACATCCTTGTGAAACAGCAGCACAGGTAAAAGTCAGTAAGCACCTGACTAAAAACCAGAGGGAGAGAGTTCAAAAGGTTCTGGAGGAACATACAGATGTATTAACAGATAAACCAGGCCATACAAATTTGCTACAGTATGACATGAAACTGGTAGACTCAAACCCAATCTGTATGAGAGCCTATTCTATTCCGTTCGCGAAGGAGAAGGCATTGAAGGAAGAAATAGAGTATTTGTTGAAGGAGGGGATTATTTCGCACAGTGAATCATCTTTTAGTTCTAGTGTCGTTTTGTTGAGAAAACCGTCTGGGGGAACACAGATTGTGCATAGATTACAGGAAACTGAATGCTGTCACAGAAGGACAAGTGGATCCATTACCAGACACAAAACAGTTATTTGCCAGACTGAACAAGGCAAAATACTTTTCAAAGGTGGATCTTAGTAAAGGCTATTACCAGATCCCAGTGAAGCCTGAAGTGAGACCTTATTTGGCTTTCAGCACTTCGGATGGACATTATGAATTCAATATGCTACCATTCGGACTGAAAAATGCTCCGAGTGTGTTTTCAAGGATGATGCGAAAATTGTTGGATCCCCTGAATAACCCATGTATCACAAATTTCATGGATGATATTCTCGTCGCCACCGAGACATTTGAAGAACACATTGAAGCTCTGGAGATGTTGTTTGATAGACTTCGGGAGGCGAACTTAACTGCTAGGCCAACAAAATGTTGTATTGGATGCAAGGAGTTGGAATTCTAGGGACACACTGTATATCAGGGTAATATGACCCCTGATCCTAAGAACTTGGAAAAACTGCAGAGAGCCCCTAGGCCACAAACAAAAAAGGACGTGCGATCATTCGTGTCGTTATGCGGATTTTATCAGAAATACATCAAAAATTTTAACGCTATTTGTGCTCCTCTGACTGATCTGACTCGCAAGGGACTTCCAGATAAAATTATTTGGACTGCACAATGTGAACTAGCGTTCCAAGAGTTAAAGGAAAAACTCACTAGCAAGCCTATTCTCAAACTGCAATTAGAGTAGTGGCAGACGTGAGGAGTAATTTTACCTATGTGTATCGCTGGTTTTGGAACTTGCCATAGGCATGTTTTCAAGTGGGGAGATGTGTAGTGAAATTGACAGAGATACAACGGTAAAATACCTCCAAAGATAACATTTAAGGATAAAAACATAATGCGTAGGCTGCTGATGTACATGATCGCCTAGACCGCGGGTCATCATCCTCCATAATAATTGACTTGCTAGACAGGAGGGGAACGGCGGATCAAAAAGGAAAAAAATATGACTGGAAAGATTGCGTGAGACTGGAAAGGCTAAGGAGACGCAATTGGGGGGGAAACGGAGAAAAGTCACGTTTCCCAAGTTGACATAAAAAGTAAGCAACTCGACAGAAGGGACCATAGATATGTTACGCCACAGTCATTTATTGGACGCTTTTGCGCGATACCAAGCCCTTGATTTGAATTCAGCGGCTAAACGCAGATGTTAGGAATATTACAAAAATTAAAAAGTACTTTTTTCTTAATATTAATGTTAGGAATATAAAAATTAGCTGGCCGGATGGCCTATTCTGAGCAGTGAACTAATATGTTCTTAATTTTACAGACGGATAGATAATATTGAAGATAATGACAAAAGACAGTGTTGTTCACATCATCGACAGACTGTATTGAATCTAAAAGTGTCGCTAATTGCACAAAAAAACACGACCTCGAGACGCAGGTGTTCAAATTTACTTAGTATGGAGGAGAGGGTTTTTGGGTGGTAGCTGTGTCTAAAAATAACTTTTAACGACAAAATTTTGGAGGGGAGAGAAAGGTTGGTTCAAAAATCAAGTACATTTTTGTAGAAACACAAGTAGAGACGGACAGACTAACAGATAACCATCCATACTTGACTGAAGCATGACTGAAATGACTTTATGGTAGGAAATTTGAATTTAAAATAAACCTAGGCAGTGATTGGTCACAGACAATCATATCATTAGCGCTCAGACGCGAAAGTGGGGCCATTCTTCAATAGTTGTTCAGTGATAGACACAGATTTTAAAGTGTGGTGATTTCCATATGAAAGAAAGTGTAAGAAGTTTAGGGACGCCATACTATAGCCAGCAGCTCAGCTGAGTTTTGCTAGCAATTCTGTGTTATTTATTCATAATCTGAGCTGTGAGTTCCTGTTGTCAACAAAGCAGGGTCTATTCAGTTGGTGACTTTACTCGAGTGTATCTGTGCAGTACTTGTGACAGAGACCACCATTATTGCCCGCCAGCACGGAGAGGTGGGACCACAAGATTTCAGCACCAGAGCTACAACTACAAGATGAGTGAGCCTCTGGTCTGCTGGACATTCACCAACGCTTTGTAGTTATTAATACCCCCATAAAAATTCCCACCATTTTCTGGACACTGTGTAGTCAATATAGACAGGTGTGATGAGGCCACCCCAACAGCACAAACATTAACTATCCTCCCAAGTAGATGACTACTAGAACATTTTAATAAAACTAACTAGTATAGTACATATATATGTACACTATTGCATTTATGATATAATATTCCATGCATTTCTTTCATAATCTCTAAATCCTTTTAAGTTCTGGTCAACCTAAAAAATTGATCCAGAACAAAATAAATGTAATATAATTCTATCAAAAAATTTTACACACGTGAGTTAGTTCAGTGTATTTTAACATTTATTAATATTATTAGTCTTGTTAAATATCTGTGGGTATATCTATAACCTATTACACCACACTACATAGCATAACCCTAGACACTTTACGTAGCCACATTCATTAAAAAAATTAAGTGTGAGGTCGTAGTGGTAGCAAGAAAGGCCTTCTGACAATTCTCAACTACATTTTATCTCAGGAGCCTTCACAGCTGGCCTCATACAATTACAATTAGTAATATCACCATCATACAATACCATCAACACCACTACAAAGGGAATAAATGACCGACTCATGACGGTCAAGATCCCTCTGTTCTATGGAAGAAAACATGCCACCATCATTAGCGCGTATGCACCAACTATGACAAATCAGGATGATGTCAAGGATAAGTTTTACGAAGAACTACATGCAGTCATTGCATCAGTTCCTAAAGCAGATAAACTCATCATTCTTGGTGACTTTAATGCAAGAGTAGGCTCAGATAACATCTCCTGGAATGGCACTATTGGTAGGTACGGCGTGGGTCGCTGTAACAGTAATGGACTTCGTCTCCTCCAGACTTGCGCAGAACATGACCTCCTTGTCACCAACACCATTTTTCGACTTCCTACCAGCAACAGGACCTCCTGGATGCACCCTCGCTCGAAGCATTGGCACCTAATTGACTATGTAATTGTTAGGAAGAAGGACAGGCAAGATGTCCGGGTGACCAAGTCCATGTGTGGTGCCGAATGCTGGACTGATCATCGCCTCATTGTATCTAAACTTAAAATTCGTATCCAACCAGCCAGGCGCCCTCAGGGGAAGAAAACTCAAAAGAGGCTGGATGTCACCAAACTAAAGAAGACAAAAATCAAACAGTCATTTACTGACACGTTAGAAGACCGTCTCAAATCTATCTCGCTAAACGGCCAAAGTGTGGAAACAAATTGGGCAGCCCTAAGTGAGCAGATCTACAACACTGCTACAGAGGTCCTGGGTCCTTCCATCAAGAAACAAAATGACTGGTTTGATGAGAACTCAGATGATATAAAGCAGATGTTGGCTGAGAAACACCATCTCCATAAAGCATATTTAAATGATCCAAAATCTACATCCAAGAAAGACGCTTTCAACAACATGCGTAGAATCGTCCAACATAAACTACGCCAGATGCGGGATTCATGGCTGAGTAATAAAGCAGATGAGCTCCAAGGCTTTGCTGACAGCCATGACTTGAAAAATTTTTACCTTGCACTCAAAGCGGTCTATGGTCCAACATCATCAGGATCATTTCCCCTCCTTAATGCAGATGGAAAAACACTAATTACAGACAAGGAAAAAATGCTCCAACGCTGGGCTGAACATTTTAATAATATCTTGAACCAGCCATCATCTATTAACGACAAAGCCATCATCCGCCTGCCCCAAATTCCTATAAATGAAGCATTAGATGATGTACCAACTCTGGAGGAAACTAAAAAAACGATTCGTCAACTGTCTAGTGGAAAGGCCCCTGGCTCCGATTCAATTCCTGTTGAGGTTTATAAAGATGGCGGTGCAGTTCTGATAGAGAAACTTCATATGATCTTCCAGCAAATGTGGCAGAGTGAAACCATCCCACACGATCTCAAAGATGCCTCAATTATACATCTATATAAACGTAAAGGTAATCGACAAGACTGCAACAATCATCGAGGCATCTCTCTTTTATCAATCGCTGGGAAGATATTCGCCAGAATCCTTTTGAATCGCCTTACGGCTCATCTTGACAAAGGTCTTTTACCTGAAAGTCAGTGTGGATTCCGGAAAGAACGTGGAACCACAGACATGGTGTTCGCTGCAAGACAGCTACAAGAAAAATGCCAAGAACAACACTGTGACCTGTACACAGCTTTCATCGACTTGACAAAGGCGTTCGACACGGTCAGTAGAGAGGGTCTATGGAAGATCATGGCAAAATACGGCTGCCCAAAGAAATTTATCATAATAGTGCAGCAACTGCATGATGGAATGCAGGCTAGAGTTCAGGAAAACGGTGAGCTATCAGAGCCTTTCCCCGTCTCAAATGGAGATAAACAAGGGTGCGTACTTGCACCGACTCTGTTCAGTATCATGTTTTCTGCTATGCTGACTGATGCTTTTAGAGACGGGGACACAGGAATCGACATTAGTTATCGTATTGATGGAAAATTGTTTAACCTTATGAGGCTTCAAGCAAAAACCAAGGTCAAATCACACACCATCAGAGATCTTCTGTTTGCTGATGATTGTGCCCTCAATGCTGGCTCAGAGGCTGATCTGCAGCATAGTGTGGATAGATTCTCCGAAGCCTGCGCCAACTTTGGGCTTACCATCAACACGAAGAAAACAGAAATCATGTACCAACCAGCTCCTGGCACAGTTTATACTGAGCCAGTCATCAAGGTTAATGGTGAGAAACTGAATGTTGTGAACAGATTCACATACCTTGGTAGCACACTATCCCAGAACATTGTCATTGATGATGAGGTGAACACCAGGATCTCCAAAGCCAGCAGCACATTTGGCAGACTATACACCAACGTTTGGCATCGAAGTGGCATTAGTCTACAGACAAAGCTGAAGGTGTACAGAGCTGCGGTGCTTCCAGTGCTGCTATATGCATGTGAAACATGGACTGTATACAGGCGCCACGTAAAGAAGCTAAACCACTTCCATACAGTGTCTCAGGAAGATAATGAACATCAAATGGCAAGACAAGATCTCTGATACCGCCGTTCTTGACAGAGCTGGTATCCCTAGCATCGATACTATTCTGATGCAGTCACAAATTCGCTGGGCAGGTCATGCAGTCCGCATGCCAGACCATTGACTGCCAAAGATACTCTTTTATGGTGAGATGCAGAAGGGTAAACGCTCCCATGGTGGCCAAAAGAAGCGCTTCAAAGACACGTTAAAGACGTCATTGAAAACCTTTGACATAAACCCAGACACATGGGAAGCTGCTGCGCAAGACCGAACTGCTTGGCGCACATCTCTTCGTAAAGGTGCAGCAGCATGCGAATCATCCAGAAGAGCAGCAGCGGAACAGCGGAGACAAGCTAGAAAGGACCGTGAAATAAAACCTTCACATGAAGCAAACATTCCCTGCCCACACTGTCCAAGATCTTTCCAGGCCCGCATCGGGCTCTTCAGTCACCTTCGTACCCATAGACTAACCTAACATATTCTTAAATAATTGGATGAACAGAGTGGTCTTCATCACCCGTGATGGACGAACAACCATATGTATATATATATATATATATATATATATATATATATATATATATATATATAGATATATATATATATATATATATATATATATATATATATATATATATATATATATATATATATATCATTAACAACTTGGTCATTGTATATATGTCACGAGCTCGTGAATTATGAGTGTGTCGTGTGTGGTTGATAAACAACACTAGGGGTATGAATATCACGACGCCACTTGTACAGCTCCATGACATTTAATAGAACATTTACATAAGTCCTGAACATCAACAAAATCGTCACGCATGCATTACATCACACTCAGACTGACACTGCCTGTAGGACATAACTCTTAACTATACTTCCACGGACTGGCTGACCGTCCATACACTAACAATACACACAACACGTTTCTATGTGCGGCATTCAATCCTCGCACGAATCCATTCCTCATGCAGGTGTAAATCGTTAATCCCAAGTGACTAGTGGCATGCAACATTGCCCTATAAATTCTACTTTAATATAGCTACAAGGCGGACAATACTCGACGCCTTACTCCACCGCAGCTCCAAAGGCGGGACCAACACGTCGCCTTAATATGTTCTCCATGAACATTACCCAACGTTCCTCCAGAACACTCCCAGCCGGGAAGATATCGCCTATACAACAATATGTCAGACATAATCACTATATTCATAATCACTACACCTTTATCTCAACTGTCACATAATACGAGCACCCAGCTCGATCACAAATCACAGCCTCAAGCACACATCTCGGCAATCAAGCACAGATTCTCACTAGTCACATTCGGGTACTCTCTCAGCCACCCAGACTTGTTCATCAAAACACGCTTTCTCCATGCGCACGCCCAAGTCACAACATGCTGACATGAAGCCAGACATAAACTCAATCCTTGAGTTAAACTTACATATTGACAACCTCAGTGACCCTTACTTCCACTCATTCCATCATCCACCCATTAAACTGCTCTGTGACAAGAACTTTCATCCGATGTACCCTCATGTGTGTCCTCTGGTAACTACATAATGGGTCTTCCTCTTGCTCTGCTCCTCCGGTAGTATTGTCTTTAGGTTTCTGCGTTTGTAACCTTAGATGTTCTATATGCGCCTTGAAGGTTTTATTTTGATCTTTGTTAAGGGATAGAGAAATTGCCCGAATTCTTTCGTTGTCTAGGATCCATTTGTGTTAATACAGATGTGAAAGTTCTTTTATCTTGATTTGGTTTATATAGCTGAATATTATGGAAGCCACCCTTCGTATCTAAACCTTTTTATGTAAAAACTTCAAATACTGAATAAGGTTAACAACTGTTAAAACGAACCTTGATTGATTGGATAAACTTCTGGGCTTAGACGATTTGGCAACAGTTTAATAATCAGTAAGAACAAATTCACAACTTCACAATTACGAATATGGCATGAATGTTCCTGTTGCGTGATAAATTCTCGCAACATCGTTTTATTTCAATATCTGTTTTATAACGCAAGGGCAACAACTGCTTGTAATTTATAGTCACTTTTCTCGGTAAGCATTTGTCTTCTCGCGTTAGTATCGAATGCAGTTAACTTTTGAGCTGTGGTCATTTTTGCGCTGGACTGCGCATGACTTGTCTTGTTGTTTGTCGATCGGTTTCCGCCCACCACTAGTGGGAGTGAGCGATTTGGAATGGCGAAAGAGATGCCTCGTTGAAGAGGGGATCTCCGCTATTTTTGTGCTGTCAGGGATGTGTAGTCCTCTTATGGATATTTCGTTTAGTCGAGATAATACCTCTAGTGTTTTCCCACATGTCGGGAGGCGTGATATTTCTGTGTATTTCATGAAAGCAAGGTAAATTGACTCTTTCATTAACTCTATCGATTTTGGGTCGTGAGCGATTTCGATTCATAGCCTGTCTCCGAAAGTCGTCGTCACGAGATGTTCTTTCCCAGCTCACATGTCGCTGCATTGTACTGCATCGGTTGATGCATGTACCAAGACCATTACTTGCTACTTTGTTAAATGAACTAGGTTTAGAAAACCTTTATTATCTAGAGGATATTCTTGAGGACATTATTTATACTTCGGCAGACGTGTCTGTCTTGCTGAAGTCAAACTAAGGAGAGTGAACTGATCTCATACATCTGGTTATCTCCTGGCTGTTATAGAAAAGGATGGAGTTTTCCACCTGACTACATTTACAGCACTATGAAATATAACATGCATCTGACTCATCATTGTAATGCTGTCTACCGTTTATTGCTGTATTGAATGTTGCTGTGATAATGACTGTTTGATGTGCCTACACATTTGCGTAACCATTTTGTCACTGTGGCGTCCACAATAAATAATGAAGAAAAAACGTCAACGGCTGTTTCAAGACTCATTGACTTTATACGTCGTGAGTTTACTGACGTCCTATGTGGATTGCCCTGTTATTGTTGCATGAACATTGTTTTGACTGAACACATCTACACTCTACACAAAACCAGACATGCGGATGCCATCCATCATCATTATGGCATCACGCATCATTTGGTGGCCATAAGCTGGTTTGATTCTGGTACTAGCAAACACGGGGTCCCTTACCCACTTCATTTTCAACAAGAATTCATCAGCATCCTTCAAGAAATTAACATTCTTCAATACAGTCAACATCTTCAAAATTTTCAAAGTACTCGGCGTTGCCCGGTAAAAGTCAAAATTTCAACTTTTTGACGGAAACAAGAATTTGACAGTACCCGGCGTTGTTACATGTTGCCGGATAACTCGGACTGCTGTTATCTTTTACGCAAGTCAAGCAAGTTGCTGCTGTCAAGGTTCCAGTGCTGTCGTTTTTTGAGAAGGTCAAGTGCCGGTTGAAGCGGGTTGTTTTCTGAAGAAGGCCAAGTACCGATTTCCATCAACTTACTTTTGGATTAGAAGGTCAAGTGCCGAAACAACTCAACACACAGTATGTCAGAAGCTCTTGTACCATCGTGTTAGCAGTGGAAGCAGTTCAGATGTGCCATCATCGTTGGAGCTTCGCTCTTTAGGACGTTGATTGACATCCGTTTTCTGCTGTTCTACGATTGGAAGCCTATAAGTTAAGTGGCCTGTTTGTATGTAAACTGTGCCCTTATACTTCTGCTGAGTCTTCTGTGTATCATCTCATTCTATATGTTATATGTCTATATGTTATTTGTATATTTATATGTTTATATTTCAGCGGGTTCTCGGTTGGGTGGTGTCTCCGTTAGATTATGCCACGTCATAGAGGTCGTCTATTGTGAGCGTTTTCTGTAAGGTTTGCAAATTTCCGATACTGGAATTTGCTAAGCGACTTCTGTTGCTATTTATGTTAGCTGTGATGACATGTTTTAATATTGTTTTCGTTATTATTTCGCATTCTTTAGTTTTGTTTTGATTTGTTTGTATTTGTTAGCCTACTCTTGTCTATAATTTAGTTTCATACAACATTTTTTGTTTATACACTGTGGTGTCATGTATTTTGTTTAATTCTATCGCAGATATCGTCACATTTTTTGTGATATTTCATTAATTTCTGCTTTATTTTTAGTTGATTTCTGCGAAAGTTTTTGTATTGTTGCTGATCTTTGTTATTGTTTACATTGTTATTGTTTACATTGTTTGTATTGTTTACATTTTCAATGTTTACATTCTGCATGTGTTTACATAGTCATTGTTTACAGTTATAGTAATTAGTTAATGGGCTATGCTAATGCACTGTTACTACTATACTGATGATAAATGAATGATGAATAGTGTCGTGCACTATTGAATGAGAAGTGCACTTATGATCAAGATTTGAGTGCTGATATTTCATATACAAGTTCTTTGATTGGAGACTTGTTTCCCACAGAGACTGGGATAATATAAGGTGATGTGAATATACAAGTGCTTAATTAAGACTTGTTACACTTAGGTTTGAAATAAATTAGTTAATTATTTCAGGTTTTGGACTCATATGTTAGACAACATGTCTACATTTGAGCACTTTATTGAGCAGGGTAAATTGCTTGGCAAGACTGGTGATAAGTTAGAAGAATTTGCAACTGCTCGATATGATAAAGCAATGGAAGCTGAACAAAAGAAACTGCAGATGGAAGCTGAACAAAAGAAACTGCAGATGCAGGTGGATGAAAAGAGATTCCAAATGGAAATGGAAAAACAAAAAAGGGAATCAGAAGCTGAGGAAAGAAAACTACAGCTAGAGGCTGAGAATAAAAGACTTGAAAAAGAAGCTGAAAATAAAAGACTTGAAAAAGAAGCTGAAAATGAAAGACTTCAAATGCAGGCTCAAGCTGAAGAAAGGAAGTTACAAAGAGAGTCTGATGAGAGGAAAGCAAAAATGGAACATGAAGAAAAACTCTTAGCTTTAGAGTTGGAGAAATTGAAATTGACGAGCATGAGTAATGGTAATGATTCAAACAAGGGTTCATCTTCTGGTAAGGCTAATAATGATACTTTTAAGATTAAGTTACCAACATTTAGTCCTTCCAGTGATGACATAATGTTCTATCTGGACAGATTTGAACAAGCATGTACAGCTCATAACATAGACAAAGCAAAATATGTTTATCAGTTATCAGGGATACTGACAGGTAAAGCTCTAAGTATATTAAATATGGTGGATGAACCTGACAAGAACAATTATGAGGTTGTCAGGGCCGCTTTGTTAAAGAAATATCAGCTTAACGAAGACGGCTATCGTCTACAATTTAAAAACATGTTACCTGAAAATGGAGTTGAATTCTCCGAGTTTATTGCAAGAATACGCATTACTTTCTCACGATGGGTTTGAACTATCTAAGACGGAAAAAAAACTTATGAAGGACTCATGTCGTCTGTCAATGAGTCTTTCCTTGCTTTCCTTCATGAACGTAAACCTAAAACAATAAAAGAAATGGAAGATTTCTGTTGCCAATACGTAACTGCGCACCCACACATAACCATGGGTAACTCTAAGGTGAAAGAAGGTTTACCAGTTTCTTCGGCAGCTCCGTATG
>JAMPIV010010806.1:12500-80886 GCA_024509875.1 Oreohelix idahoensis | reverse complement strand
CTCTAATCACGCGATAGGCGTCTGGCACGCTTCCGCCAGAAGAAAAAAATGAGAGGGTGCGAGCGGGTTAAGTTTTTTTTTTCAAATACTCCGTTTCTTGGGACTTAGATACAATACAAGTGGCGTAGTTATTTATAGATTTTGGACAGTAGCCTCTTTTCTTTTACTCCTATACTCTTTTGAACTAAACGATGCCTTGGCTGCTTGGCAAGTCATTCTAACGTTACTTTTAAAAATTAGGGCGGAGCTACTAGAAAGCTTGTACTGTAGGAAAGGGGGTATTATTAGCAAATCTTCAATACTTTAAAATCCAGCGCGGATCGCTGACAAAAGTGGTGGCGTTGCCCTATTCAATTATTGTCCAATTTAACAAAGACCATAGTAGCAGAATCTATAGAATACTATCTTATACATGATTTGAGGAGGGGGGTTCAAACTGACATTATCACACACCTCCCCTCTTAAAAGTCTGCATCCCAATGCAGATTATAATCTGTTTGAACAATCCCGATCCAATTAACTCAACTAGGCTTTATGAGTATCCTGGGTGTCTGCCGGAGGGTGTCTGCTCAAAAAATCTGCCCCAACATTTTGCGATCCAGGAATGTATTCAATGGTAAACGAATATGGTTGAATGAGAAGAGACCACCTTAATAAACGGGCATTTCCATGTTTTGCCTGTGCCAAGAATATTAATGGCTGATGATCCGATTGTACCACGAATGTTCTAACATATAAATAGATCTGGAACTTTTTGATCGCCCAGACTAAAGCCAAACATTCTTTTTCAATTTTTGAGTAATTTTGTTCCGCTCAGTTTAATTTGCGACTGGCATAAGCAACTGGGTTCAATTCCCCAACTGGTGAAGAGGACCTTTGTAACAATGTGGCCCCCAGGCCCACATTACTAGCGTCCGTTCTTACCACGAATTCCTGACTCAAATCAGGTAATTTCAATATAGGCTTGCTTGTGAGTTTTTCCTTTAACTCATTATAGGCCAATTCACATTCTGCCGACCATTCAATTTTTTTCGGTTTTCCTTTGCGAGTTAAATCCGTCAGAGGCGCGCACACAGAGTTTAAGTTTTTAATGTACTTTTGATAAAACCCACAGAGTGAAACAAAGGATCGCACATCCTTCTTAGTCTGTGGTCTGGGTGCTCTATGTAATTTCTCCAGGTTCTTGGGGTCAGGGGTCATGCTACCCTGATGTACCGTATGTCCCAAGAATTCCAACTCTTTGCATCCAATACAACATTTTGTTGGTCTAGCTGTCAAATTTGCCTCTCTGAGTCTATCAAATAGCATATTCAAAGAGTTTACGTGTTCTTCAAATGTTTCCGTAGCGATGAGGATATCATCCATGAAATTTGTTATACATGGGTTTTTCAGGGGATCCAACAATTTTCGCATCATTCTGGAAAACACACTCGGGGCATTCTTCAATCCAAACGGTAACATGTTAAACTCATAGTGCCCTTCCGATGTGCTAAACGCCAGATAAGGTCGGATCTCAGGCTTCACTGGAATTTGGTAATATCCCTTGCTGAGATCTACCTTGGAAAAATATTTTGCCTTGTTCAGCCTGGCAAACAGTTGGTTAGTATCAGGTAATGGATCCACCTGACTTTCTGTGACAGCATTCAGTTTCCTGTAATCTATACACAGTCTATGTTCCCCAGAGGGTTTCCTCAACAATACCACACTGGAGCTATACGGAGATTCACTGTGAGAAATAATCCCTTCTTGTAACAGGTACTCAATCTCCTCTTTCAAAGCTTTCTCTTTTGCGAATGGAATAGAATAGGCTCTCATACAGATGGGTGTTGGGTCTAGTAGTTTCATGTCATATTCCAACAAGTTTGTGTGCCCCGGTTTATCCGTTAACACGTCTGTATGATTCTCCAGAACCTTTTGAATCTTCTCCCTCTGACTTTTCGTTAAATGTTTACTGATCTTTACCTGTGCAGGAGTCTCACAGGGTTTCAGTAGGTATTCAACAGAGGTGAGAGGTTCATTCTTCATTTCTGTGGCTATGGCCAAGGTCATTAAGTGTGTTCCTTCCTGAGTGCTTCTGTCAAGATACTTCTTTAAAAGGTTCACATGATAGACTTTTTCCTTCCCTTTCTTGTCTATCTTGTAATTAGTTCTAGATACCTTTTCTAAAACTGTGTATGGACCTTGCCATCCAATTTGAAGTTTGTTGCTGCTGCCGGGTAGTAGGAGAAGCACCTTCTCCCCCACAGCACGCTCCCTATCCTTCGCTTTCTTATTGTAATATGCAGCATGTTTCTTCCTGGCTTGTCTTAGATTATCATTTGCAAGTTTCCAGCCAGTTTTCAAACGTGTGGTCAGCTCGTTCACATACTGATATGGTCGAATTATGGGGTACTTCCCGATAAGCAAACAAAGCCGCGGGTAAGTATTGATCCCATGTATCCGGTTTTTCGTGAGCCAGCTTTTGTAGAATGGATATGAGTGTCCCGTTGAATCTTTCCACTTGGCCGTTCCGTTGGGGGTTATACGGACTACAGTGAAAGTGCTTGGCCTGAAAAATCTTGAATACTTCTTCCGTTAGCCTCCCCTTGAACTGAGATCCATTGTCAGTCAAGATTTGATGGGGAAAACCTAACCTTGTGAATATAGTGAGTAATGCCTCTGCCACATGTTTCGAGTCGATTGATGACAGGGCTACCGCCTCTCCCCACATAGAGCAAGTGTCCACCAGAGTAAGGATGTAACTGTTCCTCCTCTTGGTACGTGTGAGAGGTCCCTTAATATCCACTACAACTCTTTCGAAAGGGGTTCCCATGATTGGCATCTTCCCTAAAGTTGCAGGTGCAGTCCAATGCTTTGGAGCTACCCTTTGGCATTCTGGGCAGGATTTGACATATCTTTTTATATCTTCCGTTATCTCTGGCCAGAAGTAATGACACGCTATACGCTGTCCTGTTGCGCTGATTCCCATATGACCACTGAAGGGAATAGCATGTCCTAACTCCATCACCTTTTCCCTATATGAAGTGGGAAGCACCAGTTGTCCGTGACCATTTGAACCATTTCCGGCCTTCCTATACATTAGTTTATTCTTCATATAAAACTCTCCTTTATTAGGAGGGGTATGGCACTTTGGGAGTTTCTTAAAACACGGCTTCAATGACTTGTCCTCAGCCTGTGCTTTCCTCATCTCCTCTGGATGAGTATTTATTGGGTTGTCCTCCTCTTTCTTTGCCTGTGACCTGGTCTGTACTGCGGCCATGATCACTGGTCTTTTGGGATTTCCCAAGAACACATATTTACACCCCAGTATTAGAGGGTAGATTGGTTCGTTTATCACTGCTGCTCTAATCACTCCTTCCACATAGCGAGTTTTTACTCTTATTCTGGCAATGGGAAGTTTTATGGTTGCTACCTCCTTTGTCGCCCCTTGGATCTCCACTGTTTCTGTGGTATATTGATCTGGGTGAACTAAGTGAGAACTCACGACTGAGTCAAAATCCAATCCTGTATCATAAAGGCACCTTATGGTGAACCCATTGCATACTACATCTTCACAAACAGGGGGATGATAAGGTTCCTGCTGTCCAGTAGGTTTGTCCTGTCTCCCCTGGTTTTCTGTTTTCATGCATGCAGCGAAATGAGGAGGTTTCTTCTTACAGTCCCTGGTGTTATGATTGTCCCTCTTACAAAATGTACACCATCTTCCATCCGGTCTGTAAGGTTTCTTATCATTGTATTGCGGGTTTCTATCTCTGAAATAACTTCTTGGCCTATCATAATTTGCTTTACCTCTATTTCCCTTATCTCTATTATCATATTTGTTTTGGTTGTGAGGGGCTTTATTATTTTCTAACTGTTTGCTTTTTGCTCCAGCTACTTCTGCCTGGGCTGCCTGATACCTCTCAGCGACATTTAATACCTCCCCAACCTCTCTGCACTTTCCTCTTGGCTCAGCTTTAAAAATACCACATAAGAGGTTCCCCTAAGCCCCTGGGATAACTTTAAACTCCATTTCACTTTTTCTAGCCCATAATTTGTAGCTAATCTTTCAAATCTAGAGAGGAATGACTCTATGTCATCCTTTTTTCTACAAAGGGGTCCAGATGAAACCCCATGGCTGAGTTGGAGGCTACCTGACTGGCAGTAGAGTCAGAGGTCGATGGGCTGTTACCATTTTCAGGAGCATGGCCTTGAAGTTCTAACTCCCTTAGTCGTAGCTCATGTTCTCTTTGTAACCGTTTGTCCTCTTTCTCAGCCTCCATCTGCAACCTCTTCTCTTCTTTCTCTGCTTCTAATTTCAATCTCTTTTCTTCTTTCTCTGCTTCTAATCTCTTTTCTTCTTTCTCTGCTTCTAATTTCTTTTCTTCCAATTGTAGCCTTTTGATCTCAGCCTCCCTATCAGCCTCTAATTTTTCTAGCATCCCTAGCATCCTCTAATTGAATTCTCCTCTCTCCAGCTAACCTATTTTCTTCCCTAGCAATTAACTTATCACATTCTGATGTGACTTAGTCAATCATGACTTGGCCCTCCATGCCCATTTCTTTTGCAGTCTGTACAGCAGCCGACCTATATTTGGCCAAATCTGCCATTTCGTACAAAATTTCTAATTAACTAGCTACCTCAACTAACAAAGGTTACTAATTAACTAAGTAACTAAGGGCTATGACAAATGATTCAATTCTCCACACTATGCAATGTTATCAATTCTAATACACTGGGGATACCCTAGAATTATGTGATACAAAATTTTAAAATCCCGGACAGGACCCCAATATATGTGGTGGGTTTTGATGTTATAAGTATTAGTTATTGTTATTATTTGTCTACAGAGTGAGGTCAAGCTATGTAGATCCCTGAGTATAATGATGGAACAATGATGTACTGTCAGAGTACCTAACTGCTACCACCCGGTGATCTCACTCTGCGATATATTTTGAACCTATTTATTTATATTTGACTAGTGTCTAGGGGAATGAATGTATGATGTGATGTTGATAACATACATATACAACTGTGACTCAAGATAAGAAACTCAAGTAAAACAGTGGTTAACTTTTTTGAAATTAAATCTTTTGTACAATTTTATTCTCCTGACTCTCAAATTCTTTTGAAACAGGAGTAAAATTCAAACAATTAATAAAGGTAGTTTTATCTATAAATATATATATACAGTTAATTAAATAAAAAGGACTTCTTGTCCATACTAAGTGTTTAATAAACAAATTCCTATAATGTATCCCTTTCTGACAAACTGGTGTATTACAATATATCACTAGTTAGAGAGACTGATGTCCTCATCACTTCACTCGAAATGTATTAATAAAATAAGTGTGGAGAATAATTAAATAAAATGTCATAAGCCCAAAACATGAGGGCTTATCTGATGGTCTTGTTAAAAATAGAAGTCTTCCTGATGATACTGCCCACTCTTCTTCACAAGAGGGTCTCCTGGAGTAAATAAGTAACTTGCTATAATAAAGTTACCGAAGAAAGGTGATCTATCAGACTGTAATAACTGGCGTGGTATATCTCTATTATCAGTACCTGGAAAATTATTATGTTGCATGATGTTTAGAAAGACTTAAATGCACCAAAAGATCAGAGAAACGAACAAGGGGTTTCAGGCCGATTCGAATCAGTATTGATTCAAATATTCACACTAAGTTATAGAATAATCAGTGATAGGCAATCGCCACTTATTATCACCTTCTGATTTTCAAAAAGCCTTTGATAGTTACACCGCCCATATTGATGGAAGATACTTACCTATGGTTTTCCAACAAAATATGTGAATATAATCAAAGCGCTATATGACAATGCAAGAGTTGTGTTAGAACAAATACAAATACAGTAAAACAGTGAAAAAACAAGGCTGTATTATGTCACCACTACTTTTTGGAATAGCTTGATTGGGTTATGAGAAACTATACCCACAATGAACAATTGGGTATAAAATGGACAAATGGAAAATTCCTGGGGGACCTGGATTTCGCAGATGATGTACTATTCTTAAGTTCAACACCAAGACAATCCCAAGAAGCAATAATAATCATCTTCTTAAAATTGTTCCAAATGTTTCTATAAAGCTTAACTTTTCTAACGAGACCTTTTCTGATTCAAACTTGAACGGGGAAAAACTACAGAAAAGTTGAAAGTTTCAATTATTTAGGCAAAAATGACTCAATGGTGACACAATCCATCTAGAATCTTTGGCAGCTACGCCTTCAATATAAATTACGATCTTGAATATACCAAGCTTCGTCTGTTTAATTCAAATGTTATCTCAGTGTTAACATACGGCTGTGATAGTTGGAAAATAACAAAATCATTGGAGAACAGGTACCTGCTTTTCCCCACATATCTTCAACGCCTGTGTCACTTAATCTTTGTTATTGTTCATCTCTTCAGTTAGGGATACAATCATCTTTTTGTAGCTCTCTGACTATTAATTTATTTTCTTTTTAGAATGACATCATATGTAGTGTCCAAAAGTTTTTTTGGAACACTGTGATCTGCAAAAGACTGCCAGTAGCTTTCTGGTCTTACAATTTACTTCAATGTTATAGCAATAATCAAATACAATTTTTCTTTTGACTGCTTCCCAAATCTGCCTTAGGCATACATTTGCTCCATAGGCTGTCATATGTTTCCAAAATGGCTAAGTCGTACAACCTAAGATTTTTGTTAGGCGCCCTATCGCCTCTACATAATATTAATATTAATAAATCATTTCTTACCGCAAAATCAATGAAATATTACACAAGGAATAGATTGACTAGCAATTGTTTGTCCAAATACAGATCGCCGTCTGGTACAGACTGCAGAAAACTTCTTTCAATTCTACACTTCTGTGGTCAAACTTTTACTTGGTAAAATTATTCTTCAAATGGCGCTCTAGGCTTGTACCCTATCACTATTATCAATCTAATTGGCCAATGGAAACTGCGCGTCCGAAATTGACTCTCTTTTTTGAAAAACCCCACCTGTTGGGTTATCAATACGTTTGCTTGTCTGATCCCTCTATTACTATGTAAAAATTTCGTTCGCGTGGCTAACAAATCTGCAGTTTCCACCTCCCCTTTTCTAACTATTGGTGTACCCAATCAAATCGAGTCAATAATATTTGACTGCAGCGGACAATTTTCAAAACTGAACCATTGTGGGTTATCCGTGTGTCTGCTAATCTGTCTCAATTCTACAATATCTGAGTTATTTATGTAGCGATTTTAATTATTAAAACTAATTATTAAACTGCTTGTTTGCATCTATCATTCTATCTAAGTTTTATTTTCCTCTCTATCATCGTTTTCACTTTTGTACTTTTCCCTTTTAATTATCATGGGCTCTTTTCACGTGCTAACATATCAGGGAAAGAAAGGTTCTAAGTCCCGATAAGTTAATATATGGTAGTATATTAAACAACAGTACTCTATTGTCAAAATATCTCTTTTATTTACTCTCTTTCGTTTTTATGAAGAAATAAATATTCTTAGTTTCACTTTTGCCTCTTGCACAATGCAGTTGAGTCCAAATTTCCAAGTGTAGCGGGAGGTTATTTAAAATTATTATATGTGTAAGAGTATGCCAGTACAGAGTTCTGACCTTACAAGTAATACCCCAGTCTTAGAAATAAGCACTGGTGTATTGTTATCATAAAAATAGTCAGACTGTGAAAACCCTGGCCCAGTTGGTAAGAAGTAGTACCAGGATTTAAGGCGTCTCCTCCCTGTGACTATCTTATGATTACTTATATTCTAGGGGATAAGTAAAATGTACATTCACTGAACCCACAAAATGGAAAAAGTGAATAAATCCTCAGGTATAGTTAAAATAGTATAATAATTACACTAATATTCTATTTCTACTAGTTGGAAGAGAGCATACACATCTATATATATAACAGTATTCACACAATTACTATTATTGTCTGTTTAGACTTCATTCATTTTAAATATATCACGGTTTTTAGTCCTCTGATAAATGTCATCACTTGACTATTTATTGTGTTTCATATATTGTGGTAGTCAGTGTCCTAAGTGACACTTATCTGTTCAACTTGATACTGCTGACACAGAACTGTCCTGTGCTGATATCAGACTTGGTAGGCCCAACAGTAGGGATGCCAATGACCAGTTGAAGTTCACTCTTTGGGGTCCTGCACTTTTGTGGGATTGCCTCTGATGAGTGACACCGGCTTCTGATTCTGGACAGTCTGGTTTGAGGTATTTCATGGAACCCTCAGACTTCAGATACTGGACTTAAAAATGTTTCTGGCGATCCGCTCACAATTCATGGGTAGTGGCGAAACTCTGCCTCCAGTCTGTCTGAACCCTCTTTCGTTGTGTCCCCCTCCAGTTTTACCGATACGCTTTAAATACTATAGCGCGGACGTATCGGAGGGTACCGACGTCACAGCTTAAACCTAGGCCTGAGAAATCCTTCCCGAACATTGATTTCAGCCGATCTGTGCGTCGACTGAAATTTTGCCTTACTCATTCTTGGCATATATAATATCCATATTGTTCCATCTTATCTAGTTTTATACAGCTGATAAAACTCTATCTTCCTATCCATGTAAATTCCCAAACTGTTATTTATTGATTTTAATATTTAGAACAGAAGTGGGTTACACGCTTTTAGCGTAACTGTGGGCAGCCGAAATACGCATATATCTCCGTAAATGAGAACTTCCTACCGTTCCTTCTTATATGCAGTTATACACAATCCTTCCCTGTACTGAAATGTAAAATCCTTTTCATACGGATTCCCTTCTGCTTTTATTTATCCTTGGCGATTTCCTCTGTCTGATACACATTTCGCTGATACGCCGCCATTTTGAAAGTGGTCATTCGATCGTTGATGGGTTTATAAATCTAACTGAACCCGTTTGCAATGGCTTGAAACCAATTTCGCGACACCAAGTAGACGCGATTTTTTTTCTTTTTACAATCCACCATCGTTTTCCCCTCTCTAAGCACGCGATAGGCGTCTGGCACGCTTCCGCCAGAAGAAAAAAAAATGAGAGGGTGCGGGCGGGTTAAGATTTTTTTTCCAAGTACTCCGTTGCTGGGGACTTAGATACAATACAAGTGACGTAGTTATTTATAGATTTTGGACAGTAGCCTCTTTTCTTTTATTCCTATACTCTTTTGAACTAAACGATGCCTTGGCCGCTTGGCAAGTCATTCTGACGTTACTTTTAAAAATTAGGGCGGAGCTACTAGAAAGCTTGTACGTTAGGAAAGGGGGTATTATTAGCAAATCTTCAATACTTTAAAATCCAGCGCGGATCGCTGACAAAAGTGGTGGCGTTGCCCTCTTCAATTATTGTCCAATTTAACAAAGACAATAGTAGCAGAATCTATAGAATACTATCTTATACATGATTTGAGGAGGGGGGTTCAAACTGACTTTATCACAATCATACCTAATCCATGCTTTCCCATGATTTCTTCAAAGCCGGTGTTGTCTGTACCTATTTTCGCTTTTAGGTCCCCCATTAAAATTGTGATGTCCTGCGATCACTGCGATCTTACAACTAGCAATTTAGCCAGAGAAACATCATTGCTCATATTAGATGAAGCTTCAATGATTTTGTGCCACTCTTTGTGTGTTATTTATTTACTTGTGAAGGAAAATTGAAATCAATGAAATAGCTATTGTAAAATACGTGCCGTCATCGGGCCATGTAACAGAAAATGCACAAATAATTATTTCCCGCCGTGTTTTGGCGGCTTACTAGCTCTTGTATACCTACGTTTGAAACATCCTGTATTTATATACTTTTTGCAAATCATTGTATCCATATTCGTTGGGGGGGGGGGGGGGGGAGGGGGGGAGGGGGGGGGGTGGGTAAAGAGGGGGAGGGGGTGGGTATACTTGACATACAATCTGTATATATTTGCTTATTTGTTATTAATTATCCTTAACCTGTTAATTTAATTTTACCCAGGAGGTTCTGATTTTTTAAGTCGGAAATGTGTGTTGATACATCCTTCATAAATAGTGTATATCTTTATATTCAGAAAGTTTTTATAATTAGGTTATAGCCAGGAAGTTTAGATCAGCAAGGGATAATCTTCTACGTCTTGTATCATGTTCACATAATCTTGGTACCCCGAGAAGTGTACATGAATAACTTGAATAACTTTGATCACCTGTATTACCCTTAAGCTCCACAAGAAGCATAGTACTTCAACGAACTTATGCCAAGTCTTACTGTCACGTGCCATCCGCTCAAGACAGTTTCTTGCCCTTTTTATCCGTTTGATTTTCCTTTCCAGTTTTCTTTCCCATGTCTCTTTTCTGTATACTCATCGTATTTTGTGGATATCTTACCAAAGACTTTCCGCAGTTTTTCTCAGCGTGTGTCCTATCCATGTCCAGCGTCTTCTTCTGATCTCTTGTTCCATTGGCACTTGTCTGGTTGTTTGTTGTCTTCAGTTGCATATTGGTGAACTTGTACCAATTCAATCCCTCTATTCTACGCAAGCATCCACTTATGATAGCCTGTATCTTCTTGGCTGTTGTTGTGATGTTGCCGGAGCCAACAAGAGGAGGAATAAATAAAAACACTGTAATCTACCAGCATGTCCTACAAGGCGACAATGGAGGGTTGGGCATGGGCTAACGTCACCCTGTAGAAACTTTAAGCCACCGAAACTTTAACAACAAACCTTTGGATGCCCTGTTAAAAAAAGAAAAACAGTGTTTGATTATTCTGTAATGTTGAGACACTCATGGATCATCTTAGTATTGTCCGCGCTCCCAACACTTTTCTTAGTTATTTCCCCTTTTCTGGATAATTTCCCCTGATCAGGTAAGGTATTGGTGTGTCAACAAAACGCTAATTGTACCTCCAGGGAACCCGAGCTAACCTCTTGTGACATTTAAGATCTCTCGTTTTTTGAATTGTATGATGACTTCGTTTAATGTCTAGGGTTATGATAGTGATGAAGTGTAAGTTCACAACAACCAACAGACAGATAAACACCTAAGTTAAGATTCACAACAATTTACCACACTATGACAATCACAAACACATAACACTTTAAAGATTTACCTTAAGTAAGTCAAGTGTTAAGTTTTATATAATGTATTAACTTTTCAATATATAGATATCCTGATCCTACTACAAAGTGAATCAGGAATCATAATCAAATGTAAGCACAATGTTTATGTACAAGATTTTATACAAAAGATCTTTGTCCAGACCTATAATAGTATTGTAATATAAGTGTAGTGTTGTGATGGGTTACTATGAGGTAATACTGGCTTTTAATGCTAGGTTGTTGTTCATCACGACTTCATGTGTTTGTTATTGGTGGAAATAATATTAAGGGATTCACAGATTCTGTTTCTTTACAATTTCTGTCCCTTTTGTCTTTTAACAAATTTCACTTCAGTGGTATTTGATTCAAGGTTGGTCTTTACGTGCTGATATGCTCTTATCTCATAATGCAGCTGCAGGAAACCTGTATCCTCTGCTCGCTTGCTTCTCAGTTTGATACTATGATAGGCAGTGGCCGCTATCTTGTGCATGGAGTCTGCTGCCAACTTTCTGGATCATGCAGTACTCAGACCGGACGATGCAATATCACCATCTATACCACGGCCCCTGAAATGAGAAGGTTGTGCCTCCTTCTTCATAACTAATATACAATATATTTCCACACAGAAGTACATGACAGTACAAACAAACATAAAGTTCAGCGCTTTAGGCCAACTGCTAGCTTTTCATGTGACAATATACACCAGTATTCCTCTCCCTAATGGTTACAACGCCTCTGCAATTCCAGCTGTAATCCCTTCCATATAATAGGATAGGTGTCATGGTACTATATGGCACTCCAATATATATATATGTAGTTATACTCCTTTCTGACAGTCTTTTACAAGGTGGAGCAATATCTAGGCTTTGCCTCATGTTTGCTACTGAACCACACACATACAGACATAATTTATCATTTCACATTCAATTTTCATATAAAATATAGATTAAAATGTCTAGCTTACCACAATTCGTAAGGAAAACACACTAAAGATGACTGGGCACAGTTTCAATCTGCGGTAAAGTCCAGGCTGCTATAATATAGTTATATTATAAGAACACAGTCCTGATCTCATCTCTATCAATGTGTACGATATGGCGTCTTCTACAAGATTTTTTCTGCCAATATCGACAGCATTGACCAATCGTTTTGAATCTTTTCAAACTAATACACAGTTGTTGTCTATTCTCTCATTCACTTTTCATCCATTCCTAGGCAATTATTGGTTATTCATAGGTCACCCTATCAAATTTCTTTTAACTTCAAAGTTCAGCCAATGGCCTCCCTCGTACTATCTTAGACTTCCTGTCACTACTATGTTTCAACAAAATTCAGGGAATTCCACCCCAAGCAGATATGACCAAACCTGACAGTATCCACGTTCTCTTTATGTTTTATTACCAATATTTAATTATCTAATGGACTATTTAGACAACCAAGTACATATTCTCAGTCCATAAGTCTTCAGAAACCCGAATATATGATTTTAAAGGGGCTAAGTGGCGTGGTTAAAATGTTATCTTTTGTTCGATGTTAATTGTTTATTTTTAACTACCACTGTCCGCATCTTTTTAACTGTACTGTCAGTATAAAGTCAGGAGCTTAGACGTAAAACAGTAGAATGTCAGGTTTCCTGATCAGAGCCAAGATTGAGTCCGGACCTTTTGTTAAATCTTTAGTTTTTTCATCACTGTTTATTTGAAAAAATCATGCCTTGCACACCGCGAGTTGGTTTATTTTTAGACACACTGCGCGTGGCGGGGTTACTGTGTTTTATGGCCCGTCTCTCTCTCAAGGCTAACCTTGTGCGTATAATTACATTAATGTTAGTATTTGTATCTAGGTCATTATGAAAATACAGTACACGTTTTATACAGTGGGTGTGGCGACACATTTATTTGTAGAATGCAGTAGGAAAAGCAGAGATCGGGTGTTGCGCCATGACTGCGTTATTAATCTCAGGCTTTTGCGCTATTGGGAACGCACTGGTCTTGCTCCATTCTTCTTTCTATCGTATTATTTCGTTCGGCTTTACATTAATGTTCTAATTTATATATGGGTATTAGAATTTTTCACCACACTTATATTACTATTATAATCCTGGCTGACATATCAGATAATTGTTGTAACCAGGGCTGTGGAGTAGGGTGTCGGAGTCGTGGAGTCGGTCGTTTCTTGTGGTGGAGTCGGGTTCGGTAAAAAACGTCCCGACTCCTATGAGACTTAAGACAAAAAGGGGAGGCGCTTAAAAAAATTGACATAACACATCAAATTAGTTGTTTATTATTAACTTAGTACATCTTATCCTATTTGAAAGCAGTAATAAAACTGGACCTATTAGAAGCGATCCTTTTTTTTTTTTAAAGACTAGTTCAATTTAATTAAAAGTTATCACATTTTAAAATACTTTTTGAGTTTTTGTTTTGTATTACTGTATGAATGAATGAATAGTTAAAATTGTAAACTACGAAAACTATGTATTTTATTTATTCACACATATACCATACTTATACACATAACTCCATATAAATGCATAATTTTATGCCGTATAACTAGTTTTTTTAAATGTAGTCGGAGGCGGAAAATATTTTGGCCGACACCACAACCCTCGGTTATAACCTTTAACTGTTTAAAATAGTTTTTTTTTTTTTTTTTATCATCATCACCATCTTCAAGTTGAACATTATTTCATGACACTTTAAATTAAAACTGAAGTTAATGATGTGTTTCTTCTTTGATCCTTAGCCGCCGACCGTCAAAGCAGTCAGTGGCCATCACGCCTAGTGGCGTCTTGTAGGGCAACAACAAATTGATTCCACTTTGCTCGGTCGGCGGCCATCCTTCGTACAGTGCCCCAACTCTGGTTCATTTTTTGCATCTCAGCCTCCACAGTCCTCCGCCAGGTTGTTTTTGGTCGGCCTCTCTTTCGTTTTCCTTCAGGGGTCCAAAGCATAGCTGTTCTTGTGATGGCATCGGGGTCTCTTCTGAGGACATGGCCAACCCAGCTCCAGCGTCTGCCAGCTATGATGGTGTGCATGTCCTCTTGCTTGCTTCGAGTAAGCAGATCTTGGTTGGTGATGGTATTCGGCCAAAAGATTCGGTGAATTTTTCTTAGGCATGTTGTGTGAAAAGAGGACAATTTCGACATTTCCTTCTCTGTAACTCTCCAGCATTCCGCACCATAGAGAAGCACAGAAAGCACACAGCTCTGATATAATCTTAATTTTGTGCTTGTGCTGTATTGAGAGGACTTCCAGATGTTGTTTAGGCTAAAAAAGGCTGTCCTTGCCTTATTCATTCTGATGTATGTGGTAAAGTGGGATGTTATAAATATTTATAGGGGACTTAGTGTACTGACTGAGATCAGCTGTGAAGGTATCTATATCTAATAAGAGTAGTGTATTATAGATAACCTTACTTACTGCCACATATGTATACCTCAGTCAGAATTATTCTGGAATAGTGTGATGACTACGTTATATGTCTAGGGTATGTGTATGATGAAGTGTAAGTCATAACAACAACAGACAGATAAACAATTTAATTTATTCCACCACACTTGACAACACTGTGACACTCACATACATATAACACTCTAAGAGGATATCTTAAAGGAGTCACTGATAACTTTTCAAATAACAATATGTATTCAGTGCTGTCATGAATGTATATGTGTCCTGATTCAAATACAAAGGGAACCAGGAATCACAATCAATTTTAATTACAAGTTATATGTACAGAATTTATTAATATGATTCTTATAGTGACATATATTATTAATGGTATCCTATGTGTGTCAGTTGTGTAGTGGTAACATGAGGTAATACTGGTTTTGTTTTGTTCAAGCTCTGTTGGTATTTGTCATCATGACTTCAATAGTTTGTTTCTACGGGAACTAGTATTGGAGATGTTCTCAGTTCCTGGTATTAAAACAATTAAATTCCCCTCTTAATTTTAGTTTATAAGGTCATTTTAAGATGGGGGTACATAATGTTGAGCTCCATGGCCACACTCTCTTATCTTGCGTGATGACTGCAGTAAGAGACTCCTCTGCTTGAGTACTTTAATGAGTTCTGGAGCCATCCCACTGGTTGCTATATGGACCAAGGAGTATGCTGTCCACCTCTGGCTTCAGCAAAGCTCTGACCAGGTGCTGCTCAATAACTTTAAGACCACGGTCCCTGAAACAAGAAGGTTGTACCTTCTACGTCAGAACTAATTTATACTCTATTTTTACACTGAGCACAATACATCACAAACATTGAGTTCAGAGCGTTAGGCCAACTGTCAGCTTCATCTGAAACACTTTATACCAGTATTTCCCTCCCTAATGGTTACTACGCCTCTGCAATTCCAGCATTATTTCTTTCTAGTTAATAATCTAGGTGTCAGTGTACTGTTGGGCCATTCCATGCAGTTTTACTTTCCTCCGACACCTTCTGTTCAGGCTGGAGCACGATAGGCTTTACATCATGTTCGCTACTGAACCACACATATATACAGACATAAATTATCAATTTACATTCAATTTTCATTAAAAGATATTGAATATTTCAAGCTTACCACAATTCATGGAAATAATAATAAACAGTTTCGTTGACTGGCAATGAATATAGCACAACTCCGATCTGCCGATGTCCCAGGCTTTATTTTATAAAAAATATACACTGGTGCTCAACGCACTGCTTCTTAGTAGGTTTATTACAAGATGTGGCAATGAACAGACGCTCTGAATGGAGTATATTCTCAGCTCTACCCAATCACACCACGTCTACACATCTTTTCAAAAAAGTACCCCTTTCTCACGTTTCCCCTGACAACACAAGATAGTATTTATAGTCCGACCAATCGTGTTTAGTCTTTCATTTGTTGCGCTCCAATCACATAGGAGTTAACATGGTAGGCTATTTCCGTAACGTAATGTTTTTTCAAACACGTTATAAAAAAAATTTTATGAGCAGAAACGATTTCATGCTGTCAGGCACCCCCACTATTTTATTTTGGCCATAACTTAGTAATTCCTAGACTATTTGCGTAACGTTTTACATATTCTTTGTCAGCAAACCCTAAGGAACCCAAATATACGAATTTAAGGGAGCTAGGTGGCTGCGTTCAAAATGTGCATTTTCTACCACCTCCTGTTTACTTCAATCCCCATGTGGTGTCTGGGTACTGTCATGTTTTCAAACGTAAACCCATCTAATGTCATCTTTCCCAATAAGCGTTTTTCAGGATTTTAAAACCTAACTCTGGGAAGGGTAGTGAATTTTATCACTGTCGAATTGAAATAAAGTTAGTGCATGTGGCCTTACACGCGTGATGGCAGCAATTGTGTATCGCGCGACGCGGGTTTAGTGTTGCACGTGTCCCTGCTTTTCTGCCTCTCCCTTCTCGCTATCCTTTAGTCCATCTGTCTTTTAGTTACGCCGTGTATAAAATGGAATGAATGAAATATTAAATTTAGGTCATTGATCAGCTTGCGTATCTCAATGTTTTTCCAAGAAATACAGCACACGTTTCATTGAAGAAAGCGGGTAATAATACAGTAGGCTTTTACTATCAACGTGAAAGCGTTACAATTTGCCGACGAAGTAGAAAACAAGGGGGATTTCGAGTACAGTCATTGTGACAGCACTGTTCTTTACCATTCTTCTTTCCTTTTATTAAATTTATTTGTTAGGCTTTGCATTTACGTTTTAATTTATATATGGGGATTAGAATAATTCACGACAATGTTGATGTCTTTGCCTGCCCCGCCGTCTGGTGTTACTATGCATCCTAGGTATGTGAAGGTGTCTGTCTGTACCAGTTGCTGATTCCTTACTGATATGGGCTCAGGGTTGCTCACATTGAGCGTCATGACCTCTGACTTCTTTAAACTGATGTTCAAGCCCACCTGCTGGCTAAACTTATTAAGTCTATCCGTTTTTTCCTGGATGTGTTTACTTTACATTTAATTTATTTTTTATACTTTTAAATTAAATTAAGCTAAAATGAGCGATATTTTAAATAAATTTAGCAACATTTAACCAGCAAAGTAGTTATTGTAAAAGCCTGATTAATTAAACACAATTTTATTTGAAAGAGGTTTCTTTTTATGTCTGCACTAGTTAACTAATTTTCATTCGATTGCAATCTTTCTTTTCAGTAGTAAAAAACAATCGGGGGAAAAAGGGCGGGGGTTAAGATATTTGTGACGTCATTTAAGATGGGGGGTCTAGGTTTTTGTGACAAAGTGTGACAACAAGGGTTGGGAGTAGGTCGGTTAAAAAGTAGCCAAAATTGCATGACGTCAAATGTTGACGACCCCAAAAAACAAAAAAACAAAACACGACTAATTAATCATAAGGCATTGAAAAACAGTGAAGTAATCCAAGAAGTCAGCAAACATCAAATGATAATGTAACTTTTCATCACCAACAGCAATCGATAATAAGTGACAGTATGTATCTGAATATATCATAAAAGGGACAATAAAATGAACACTAAATACCCTAATTATAACCGACAGTTAGGTTGAACAGGGTGAGCCAAGATGGTGGATGTGCGGCGGCAAATGAACATCTGCTGCGAGGCCGCTCCACTTCTATTTTGGTTTTTTTTTTTTAATTAACTAACTTAAGAAAACTAAGATGGTTTGGCCATGTCTGCAGAATGGGAGAAGATCGGCTCCCACGACAAGCATGGGATCCAGACCTCCAGGACGACCCAGAGTCCGCTGGGAGGACAACATTAGACAATCTTTGAAGGACCGGGGACTAGAATGGAACCAGGCCAGGAGGAAGACAGCCGATAGGATAGTCTGGCGCTGTCTCTTACAAACCTCTACACCTCACGGTAGAAGAGGAACGACCAAGTAAGTTAGAAAACTGTTATCATCTTCATCATCTTTTTCACTCTTTATGGATAATGGAGCCACTGCTGTAGATGACCACCTTGAGGAAACTTTCACCAAAGCCCACAATCTTGCAGATGTGGTTTATGCAACACTATGTTTTACATGCTGAAGTTACCCGCCCCATGTACAACGTCATTTTAGTGGGCTTATTTCACATGTCTGAGGGAGTTGTGTTTCTATTCTTTCCTATCTCATGAGAGAGCTCCGGAAACGGCACTATGCAATATGAATGTTTGATGTACACTTAACTGCAGTATAAGAGAGAAGAAATAATGTCAGGTATGTATACACTGAAATGATCCGTTAATGATCTGAGTGACGTAGTTGAATCCAGAGAATAGAACAATAGTGAAGACCATAACGTAGTCATGTAAACGATGCTGAGAAGTGTTTTGGTAAAGTTGTCGCCATTGTTAGTAGTTCTCTGGTTATGTAGTAAACACCCAACGGTCTTAACACCCAACATTCCTTAGTCTAAAGAGATCTTCCTTACGTCTGTATAATTTATTTATAGATTTCTATTACTATTTTTTTTCTTCACCAGTCGTCTCTTTCTCCACTAGCCGCGCCTTCTTTTCTTATTTCGTTTCTAGATTTCAATTTCATTCACGCGCTCCCTTCCTTATCCGGATCTATTCCCGTGGTCATTTTGTCCATACTGGGATTTATGAGAGTCTTCACATACTTGGATTTACAGGTTGTACTTTGTTATTAACTGAATCGGTGCTGACACCGGCTTGAAACACGGAATTGAATGTATATGATTATTTACTTTTTTAAAAGCATAAAATACGTTGTGGAATACTTTACAGCTTATCAACAACATCTGCGCATTTCGGTCCGATTTTAGCGAGCATTCTTTTTCGGGCATTACTTCCCCAGCCTGTGGCTGTTCCTAACCTACCGACAAGGAAGCAGGTGTTTTACATCAGCGTGTTCCATCTCTTGGATGAATTTTCATCCACGGCTTACCAGCTTCATCTACTCGGAGTACTTTGGTTTTATAACGCCTGAGACTAGCCCTCGCAAACTCTCATGTTTATTAAAACAGTCCCGCCACCAGAACGCCTTGAGCTGTACTTTTGCAGTCACAGCTGTATGGTCCTCGCGCCTTGGAGGCATTGAAATGGAGTGTGAGAGCTGATCCTTCATTTCACATCTGTCGAGCTGTGACACCATTTGGGATCTGTATACATATGTTATTCCCGTGAATAATTTCTATTAATAAACGTAGGCTTCTTGGTAACATCTTTTATTATTTATTTGTATTTTTTAATCATTCCAATGTGGGTTTTTTTTCTCTTAATCTTTTAAGAGCGTCTATAATTAGTGTTGGTCGACTCCCCGGTCCTATTTTTAGAGTAATCGTGGCAGTGACCACTGTCATTGAAGCACTTTTTGATGGTACTGAGTTAGCAGTGTGGTACGTCGTGATTCATGCCCGTAGTGAACGGATAGCTACGTCCTCATGGTACCTGTTCTAACTTCCCGATAAACCTGTCACTCCTGTAACTTTTCTTTTGTGTAGTTATCTACTTCTTTATTTCTCACGAGTACCTGCATCAGACCTATTTATGTTTATTATTTACTGTTCACATGCCTCGGGCTTCCCTTCTTCTTTGTTTCTAAGAGTACCCAACTGATAATAATATCCCCTGCAGTCATAACAGACTATTAGAATGCGCCCCTGAGGAGACAGCCCTCAGCTGCTTATTTGCTTGTTCCTTTCGACGTTTTCTCCTCTCTTCTGCTTGCCGTGTGAGCTTCTTTTCGCCCAATCTGCGGTGGCACCATAGTGAGCATCGCCACTTAGTGCGACCGGCAGCTTCATCGTCCCAGGTTGCTTGATTTATGCCCAATACCATCTTATCTCTCTTGCACACATCTTTGAATCTCAGCTGCCGTCTGCCAACTGTTCTTTTGCCACCTGCCAGCTGTATGTGAACAGACTAGTTATTCATTGAGAAATTGTTATGCAGATACTAAACGTTCGGACTGATATGTTATGACTAGATCACCAATGTGGAACTGACGATACGAACCAGACAAGCCCCAGTGGACCAAGAGATGAGAAGAAGACGTTAGAGATGGATAGGACACACACTGAGGAAACTTATTAATGGCATTACTAGGGAGTCCTTGTTCTGGAATCACCAGGGTAAGAAAGATAAAGGAAGACAAAAAAAAACACATGGAGAAGAGAAGGGGAGATAGATATGAAGGGGATGAAGAAGAAATGAAAAGATCCTGAACTGATGACCCGAGACAGGAAGATTTTTTCTTTTTTTTTTTTTTCAAAATCTCTACCCCTTAGGGGAAGGTGGAAGATGATGAATGAAAGAAAGAATGAAAGATAATTTAAAATGACGTGCATGTTGCGATTACATTGTGGATGCCGACATCATGCTGTCTGTCATTAAGGTCAAAGCCTAAAAAGTTCGAGATTTCTTTCATAATCTCCTGATGCTCCTTTTTCATCTTCATGACCTTAACAATTATGTCAACGACCTTGACTTGTTTTCTATCGGTTAAAACAAAATTGTGGTTTTAAAATAATAATACGTCTTACTAGGTTAAAGAACGAAGAAGATTGCCTACGTTGCGGCCACAAGGCCGTCGTCCGTAACAAACGAACAAAATCAGAACGGAAAGATAACGAGAGATGGGTGAAAAACATGAAACGTAAACAAGAATAATACGAACCGTTAAGACGTCGTAGAATCTTTCAATAAAAACGTACAATTATTTATTTTTGTTTATCCTATGCATCGCCAGCGTCTTCTTCTCATCGCCTGTTCTGGTAGCACTTTGCCTGGTTCTAGTCGTCAGCTCCCCATTAGTGATCTTGTCGTGCTATCTCAATCATTCTATTATGTGCAAGAACCCGGTTATAAAAGTGTGCAACTTCTTGTTTATTGTGTTTGTTTTGTTGCGATTGTTTTGTTGTGACCTTAACAACCCTTATATGTATTCTATAGCTTACATCTAATGAACTTTTCCAGAAATTTCTCCTTGTGTCTCTTTCGTATGTACCATAAATAAATCTACTGGCCAAAGTTTCGACTCACTACTAATGAAGATTGCCATCTGCCCTGGAGCACATTTTTGTTGCCTTTTCCCCCTCGTTAGTAGCAACCTTTAAGAGATTCTGAGAAAGCGGTCTTTATCTAAAGGCTAAAGTCCTCGGGATAGCAGGCTGCGGTGACTAAATCCTGGAGACGTCTGTTACTAAAAATGAATTGTGTCCTTGACTCGTGCGACAAGCTTCGCACGTGACAAAAAATTAATGAGTAGGAAAAAAAAACTTGAGGGGCTGAGACTGGAGGCTCCCTCGGGGAACAAGCACTGGACGTCTGGTTCTGATAAGTTCAAGATAATGGCCGCAACCTTTTTTTTTAAATTTGAGGGCGCGTATGTTCAAACGTATTGTTGACGGTTTTTTAAGAAGGCTCGTGCCTCAACCCAGAGAAAGCCGAAAGCAATCTAGGTTGCTGGCTCACTTTTTCCTTCAAAGAAAGTCTCCAAAATTTGGCTGTTGGAATACACATGGGAGAAGAGAACTTAAGACAGAGAGGGAAACTACGAGAAAAACATTTTTAAAAGTTGAGCTGATGGCACGAGATAGAAGAACTTAGCAGTGGCGTCACTAGGGTTGGTGTCACCCAGTGCGGTAACTCACGGTGTCACCCCTATGGACCTCCTCCCGTACCAGACCATACAGGATTGTTAGTATTGTTTTTTGTACTAATGTTACTCGTAAATCGTAATTCCCGTATATCACTGAATGTAATGGCAATAGTCCATCCAATACCATAATTCCCGCCGTAAGTACGTCGGTCGGTCGGTCACATCATGCACACCGTCATTTGCGCACTTTTCTATTTTCGAGAGAGTACATTAACTTTCAACCACAGCTAAGGGGTGCAACTGTGGTTGAAAGTTAGACAATAATTGGATTGTTTCCCTTATATGTACTCTCCCGAAAATAGAAATGTGCGCAAATGACGGTGTGCATGAACAGTTTGATTATGGAAAGAAGCCAGTAACACAATTGATAAACAGTACATGAACTGGAGTTTCTTCAAACTTCAAACGTTGTTCTCAGAGGCAGTAAATCGACCAAGGCTTCTCAGAGGCAGTAAGTCGACCAGGGAAAGATTTTAAAATATGCACGAACAATTACGAGACATGTTGTCATTAAAAAAATGTTAGTTATTTAGTCAATTTACGGTCCAATAGATCATTATCACTGCTCCACATGTCATTTAGGAAGGTTACTCCATGTCTTCATATTTAATACATCCATATAATTTTCACTACAAATATCTTGTGACGGTCGCCTGCAATGAAATGACCACAGTAGGGATAGTACCGTCTGTAATACATTTAACAGAAACAACACACTATAATTAAAAACCTGTCAATTTTGACGGGTTATTGCTAGTAGTGATATAAACAACTAGCAAAATTAAAATAGAGTTTTAGCCTTGTAGGTATATTGATACAGTACATGTAACCTGGGCTTACGATAAATGTTTTTGTTGTTATAACTAACTACAGGGATATTTTTATAAAAAATAATAAATTTCTGCTGAAAGGTTTTATAGACAGTCATTTTGGTGTCACCCCCTCAGATGGGGGTGCGGTCCACACCCCCCGCACCCCTAGTTACGCCACTGGAACTTAGCAAACGTTTATTGAAGGTCTATGTTTCTTGGGGAACTAAAAGGTAATGATATTGATTTGTTAACAACCTGTTAAAAATCTTTGATAAACGAAAATGCATTTTTGAATAGCAAGTATGTTCAGTTTTGTTTCGCTGGCATATCGATCGTTACATATCGAGTACGATGTATGTCACAACAGCGACACCAAAGTACGGACCTCTTGAATAGCAAGTATGTTCATGAAGTATCTCTATGGTTTATTGACGTGTCAATAGGCGAAATGGATATGCCTTAATCTCTCTCTCCCTCTCTCTCGCTCACACACACACACACACACACACACACACACACACACACACATATACATCACTGCCTTGCGAATAACATTTTATTTAGACACAAAAAACAACGGATCAAACCGCAGAAAAGCCGACGGCAGGCAAAGGAAAACCACCCTGGTGTACTAAAATATTAATGAATGGAATTCAGTTCTGTACACACACACAAAAAGAATTGAGGTTAATGTGGTTAATAAACTTCTTTCCCCTTGCCTGAAGAACGTATCATTAACAGGTCATCAGGTTAGCGTAAACTAAAAGCAGAAGTCCATATACTTAAATGTCCGGGCACATTAACAGTATGAGATACTGCAGAAGACACAAGTCAGAAATTATGTACTTAATAAAAAAAAAAAAATTAATTTTTTTGGAGAGTTAAACAGATCAATGCCAACTGAGTCGGAAACTTTCGTCGGAAAATTTTCACTAAATTATTTACTGACGTCGCATCCACAAAGTCAGGGCGGAAATAACCCCTAATTCTATTGAACAGAATCGGCATCATTGAACTCCGGGCAAACCCGTAAGTGCTCAGCCTCCCTCAGCATATATCGAAGGATATGAATGCAAACTGTACCAGGTGCGCGCTGATTGTATACACGACTGATAAATCCTGTCATACGTACATCCCTGCTAGCCTTACGTTTGATGTCAAATTCCAGCAGTCTTAGCCTTGTTGGTTGGCCCCCCCTCTTTGTAGGGCAAACAACAAATTGTCGCCTCTCTTTCGTTTTCCTTCAAGGGTCCAAAGGATAGTTGTTCTGTGATGGCATCGGGGTCTCTTCTGAGGACATGGCCAACCCAGCTCCAGCGACTGCCAGCTATGATGGTGTGCATGTCCTCTTGCTTGCTCCGAGCAAGCAGATCTTGGTTGGTGATGATATTCGGCCAAAAGACCCGGTGAATTTTTCTTAGGCAAGTTGTGTGAAAAGAGGACAATTTCGACATCTCCTTCTCTGTAACTTTCCAGCATTCCGCACCATAGAGAAACACAGAAAACACACAGCTGTGATATAATCTTAATTTTGTGCTTGTGCTGTATTGGGAGGACTTCCAGATGTTGTTTAGGCTAAAAAAGGCTGCTCTTGCCTTATTCATTCTGATGTTGATGTCTTTGCCTGTCCCGCCGTCTGGTGTTACTATGCTTCCTAGGTATGTGAAGGTGTCTGTCTGTACCAGTTGCTGATTCCTTACTGATATGGGCCCAGGGTTGCTCACATTGAGCGTCATGACCTCTGACTTCTTTAAATTGATGTTCAAGCCCACTTGCTGGCTAAACTTGTTAAGTCTATCCGTTTTTTCCTGAATGTGTTGATGTGAATGTGCTAGTAGTGCAATGTCATCTGCATATTCCAGATCTTCCAATGTAGAAAATGTAGTCCATCTTATTCCTCTTGGACTGCCCTGTGTTGTCTGGTGCATCACCCAGTCTATGACTGCCAAAAATAGAGTGGTTGATAAGGGGCATCCCTGTCGTACTCCCGTCCTCACCTCACAGGCCAGGTTGCTCTGCCCAACACTACACGTAAAGCTTGCATAGAGGCTTTCTATGATTGACACCATGCAGCCCGGAATTCCACAAGCCCTCAGCACCTCCCACAAACCGTCCCCACGTATGCCGTCAAAAGCCCCTTCAAAATCAACGAAATTAATGTACAGCTGTCTATATATATATATATATATATCAGTAAGACGACCTGTGTGGGAAAATGCGGAAAAGGTGTACATTGCAGACTGGAATCTAAATTGAACACCCATTAAGAGAGCACACAGGTCCTAACATTTTTCTTTACCTGGTGTATTGTCCATTGGTCTTGATAAGTTTCAATACAAAGATTCAATGAACTTGAAATGGAATGGGGTGGGGGGGGTGGTGTATCTATATAGGGTCGGTGCCCCGTCGTCCCGCCTACATTATAATTGATGTTGATGCGAGCACACAAGCTTTCACATCATTCATCCGCATCATATATATATATATATATATATATATATTTATATATATATATATATATATATATATATATATATATATATATATATATATATATATATATATATATATATATATATATATACATACACTCACACACATACAGGGTGTTTTAAAATTATGTACGGTATACACAATTTTAAAAATTATATTTCATGAACAATATACACAATTATATTTTTCTTCATCACATTTCAAAGTTAAGAGATAGATAATTTTTTCACAATAAAGTAATTTCGTTTTATTGTTCAGATACATGAAAAATGACGAAGAATACTCAATTAACTTAAGTTTTGAAAAAAGAAAGATAATTCTAAAACGGTACTGGAAGTTGGTGAGAGTTGTCGCTCATGTATTCAAGTTGAAGGTGACGCATTTTCAACATTTAAACTAAATTTATGTATCAGTGAAAAGAATTGTCTATCTCCTAGCTTTAAAATATGATAAAGAAAATTAAAATTGTGTATGTTGTACATGAAAAAAAAAAAATTTTAAGTGTGTATGCATAATTTTCATACACCCTAAATAGATTTAGGGGATTGTAAATTATCAGAAAATAGGCTATGCCAATTTTCAAATTGTTTTTCTATTGGGACTTAAAATTAAGTTCCGCAAAATATAGAACTCTGGGAAGTGGTATGCATACGTCACTCGTGCATGTTTAATTATGATGACACGCGGCTTATGTTAACGTTTTATTAATAAATCGTTCTTTTCTTATCAATGCGATAGTGGCGTGTCTAAAAAAGCAATATAATCTGATTATTAATTGATGTAGGCTTTCTTGTCTCAATGTTTACGTCATGTTTTCCATCTTTGGTTAAATCTCTACTTATCGGTTATTAAGTCGCCCCTTTTATTCATTCATTCGTTTAATCATTCATTCGTTCGTTCATTCATTCGTTCATTCATTCATTCATTTGTTAATTAAATCATTCGTTCGTTTATTCATTCATTCTTTCGTTAATTCATTCGTTAATTCATTTATTCATTCTTTCTTTCGTTAATTAATTCATTCAATCGTTAATTCATTCGTTCATTCATTCAATCTTATTTTCGTTAATTCATTCGTTCTTTCATTCGTTCATTCATTCATTCAGCCGTTCGTTTATTCATTCATTAATTTTTGTTTTTTTAAATACAATTTTGCCTCGTTTTGGCGAGGCGCTCCGTTCAACACATGATCCGTCAGTCATATTAGGGCGCATGTCTAAATGTAATACAAGACCGTTCAACCTAGACACATGATCCGTCGGTTATATTAGGGCACAGGTCAAAACAATTAAAGATCGTGTGGTCTGGTTAGCATTCATTAGCGGTCATTTCCACGAGGAACAAAGGCCTGTAACAAATTCATGCGAAGTTTTTGTCTTCTATGCCGTCCGCTCTTATCTTCTATGACGTCCGCTCTTCTCTTCTATGACGTCCGCTCTTCGCTTCTATGACGTCTGCTGTTCTCTTCTATGACGTCTGCTCTTCTATGCCGCCGCTCTTCTCTTCTATGACATCTCCTCTTCTCTTCTATGACGTCTGCTCTTCTATTCTATGCCGTCCGCTCTTCTCTTCTATTACGTCCGCTCTTCTCTTCTATGACGTCCGCTTTTATCTTCTATGACGTCGGCTCTTATCTTCTATGCCATCCGCTCTTCTCTTCTATGACATCTGCTCTTCTCTTCTATGCCGTCAGCTCTTCTCTTCTATGACGTCCGCTCTTCTCTTCTATGACGTGCGCATTTATCTTCTATGACGTTGGCTGTTATCTTTTATGACGTCCGCTCTTCTCTTTTATGACTTCTGCTCTTCTCTTCTATGCCGTCCGCTCTTCTCTTCTATGCCGTCCGCTTTTATCTTCTATGACGTCCGCTTTTATCTTCTATGACGTCCGCTCTTCTCTTCTATGACGCCGGCTCTTCTCTTCTATGACGTCTGCTCTTCTCTTCTATGACGTCTGCTCTTCTCTTCTATGACGTCTGCTCTTATCTTCTATGACGTTTGCTCTTCTCTTCTATGACGTCCGCTCTTCTGTTCTATGACGTCCGCTCTTCTCTTCTATGACGTCCGCTCTTCTCTTCTATGACGTCGGCTCTTCTATTCTCTGACATCCGCTCTTCACTTCTATGACGTCCGCTCTTCTCTTCTATGACGTCTGCTCTTCTCTTCTATGACGTCCGCTCTTCTCTAATATAACGTCCGCTCTTCTCTTCTATGACGTCTGCTCTTCTCTTCTGTGCCGTCCGCTTCTCTCTTCCATGATGTCCACTCTTTTCTTCTATGCCGTCCACTCGTCTCTTCCATGATGTCCACTCTTCTCTTATATGCCGCCCGCTCGTCTCTTCTGCGCAATCCGCTCTTCTCTTCTATGACGTCCACCCCTCTATTCTGTGACGTCCGCTCTTTTCTTCTATGACGTCCGCTCTTCTATTCTATGACGTCTGCTCTTCTCTTCTATGACGTCCGCTCTTCTCTAGTATAACGTCCGCTCTTCTCTTCTATGACGTCTGCTCTTCTCTTCTGTGCCGTCCGCTCTTCTCTTCAGTGACGTCTGCTTTTCTCTTCCATGATGTCCACTCGTCTCTTCCATGATGTCCACTCTTCTCTTCTATGCCGCCCGCTCGTCTCTTCTGCGCAAGCCGCTCTTCTCTTCTATGGCGTCCACCCCTCTATTCTATGACGTCCGCTCTTTTCTTCTATGACGTCCGCTCTTCTCTTCTATGACGTCTGCTCTTCTCTTCTATGACGTCCGCTCTTCTCTAGTATAACGTCCGCTCTTCTCTTCTATGACGTCTGCTCTTCTCTTCTGTGCCGTCCGCTTCTCTCTTCCATGATGTCCACTCTTTTCTTCTATGCCGTCCACTCGTCTCTTCCATGATGTCCACTCTTCTCTTATATGCCGCCCGCTCGTCTCTTCTGCGCAATCCGCTCTTCTCTTCTATGGCGTCCACCCCTTGTATTCTATGACGTCCGCTCTTTTCTTCTATGACGTCCGCTCTTCTCTTCTATGACGTCTGCTCTTCTCTTCTATGACGTCCGCTCTTCTCTAGTATAACGTCCGCTCTTCTCTTCTATGACGTCTGCTCTTCTCTTCTGTGCCGTCCGTTCTTCTCTTCAGTGACGTCTGCTTTTCTCTTCTATGCCGTCCACTCGTCTCTTCCATGATGTCCACTCTTTTCTTCTATGCCGTCCACTCGTCTCTTCCATGATGTCCACTCTTCTCTTCTATGCCGCTCGCTCGTCTCTTCTGCGCAATCCGCTCTTCTCTTCTATGACGTCCACCCCTCTATTCTATGACGCCCGCTCTTTTCTTCTATGACGTCCGCTTAAGGTCCCTCCATATTATTTCTTCTTCAGTGACGCCCGGAACTACTCGAGGTACTGGGCCGTATTCTGATACTTTCCAATTCTGTTTCCAGTTCTCCGTGTGTTTGTCAGTTTCCCCGTATCTGTCTTACCCTGGGGATTTCAGAGCAAGAACTGTCTTGTAACGCTATCAGTATGTTTTCTCAATGTGTACCGTATCCATCACCAGCTTCGTATTCACCCCTACCATTATCACATGAGCTTCCGATTGACAGAGTAGGTAGAGCGCTGGTCTCTCGTGGCAAGGGAGCCAGTTTCAATTCAACGCATCGATATGCTGCAGTCTACCCAGCTCTAAATGGGTATCTGACTTAGCTCGTGAGTTAGGGCAGTAAAAGACAGCGAGACAGGGAACTAGTCACCCCAACTCTCGACGCTAGATCTATAACAGCCAAGTCTCTAATTCTTCAATCCCCTTCGGCAATATCTGATATGGAACTACGTTAATTTTTTAAATCATCAACTTCCGTTTCGCTCCCTACAGAGCATGAAGCCTCCACCTGAGGGAGCAGAAGTCTTCTTCTTTCTTTGTTCCATCAGAGATCCTTGTGGGTCTACTTTCTTTGTTCCATCAGAGATCCTTGTCAGTCAACTTTCTTTGTTCCATCAGAGATCCTTGTGGGTCCACTTTCTCTGTTCCATCAGAGATCCTTGTCAGTCAACTTTCTTTGTTCCATCAGAGATCCTTGTCAGTCAACTTTCTTTGTTCCATCAGAGATCCTTGTCAGTCAACTTTCTTTGTTTCATCAGAGATCCTTGTCAGTCAACTTTCTTTGTTCCATCAGAGATCTTTGTCAGTCCACTTTCTTTGTTTCATCAGAGATCCTTGTCAGTCCACTTTCTTTGTTCCATCAGAGATCCTTGTCAGTCCACTTTCTTTGTTCCATCAGAGATCCTTGTCAGTCCACTTTCTTTGTTTCATCAGAGATCTTTGTCAGTCAACTTTCTTTGTTCCATCAGAGATCTTTGTCAGTCAACTTTCTTTGTTCCATCAGAGATCCTTGTCAGTCAACTTTCTTTGTTCCATCAGAGATCTTTGTCAGTCAACTTTCTTTGTTCCATCAGAGATCTTTGTCAGTCCACTTTCTTTGTTCCATCAGAGATCTTTGTCAGTCAACTTTCTTTGTTTCATCAGAGATCCTTGTCAGTCCACTTTCTTTGTTCCATCAGAGATCCTTGTCAGGGAACTTTCTTTGTTTCATCAGAGATCCTTGTCAGTCAACTTTCTTTGTTCCATCAGAGATCCTTGTCAGTCAACTTTCTTTGTTCCATCAGAGATCCTTGTCAGGGAACTTTCTTTGTGTCATCAGAGATCCTTGTCAGTCCACTTTCTTTGTTCCATCAGAGATCCTTGTCAGTCAACTTTCTTTGTTCCATCAGAGATCCTTGTCAGTCCACTTTCTTTGTTTCATCAGAGATCCTTGTCACTCCACTTTCTTTGTTCCATCAGAGATCCTTGTCAGTCAACTTTCTTTGTTCCATCAGAGATCTTTGTCAGTCCACTTTCTTTGTTTCATCAGAGATCCTTGTCAGTCAACTTTCTTTGTTCCATCAGAGATCCTTGTCAGTCAACTTTCTTTGTTCCATCAGAGATCTTTGTCAGTCCACTTTCTTTGTTACATCAGAGATCCTTGTCAGTCCACTTTTTTTGTTCCATCAGAGATCCTTGTCAGTCCACTTTCTTTGTTCCATCAGAGATCCTTGTCAGTCCACTTTCTTTGTTCCATCAGAGATCCTTGTCAGGGAACTTTCTTTGTTCCATCAGATATCCTTGTCAGGGAACTTTCTTTGTTCCATCAGAGATCCTTGTCAGGGAACTTTCTTTGTTCCATCAGAGATCCTTGTCAGTCCACTTTCTTTGTTTCATCAGAGATCTTTGTCAGGGAACTTTCTTTGTTCCATCAGAGATCCTTGTCAGGGAACTTTCTTTGTTCCATCAGATATCCTTGTCAGTCCACTTTCTTTGTTCCATCAGAGATCTTTGTCAGGGAACTTTCTTTGTTCCATCAGAGATCTTTGTCAGTCCACTTTCTTTGCTCCATCAGAGGTCCTTGTCAGTCCACTTTCTTTGTTCCATCAGAGATCCTTGTCAGTCCACTTTCTTTGTTCCATCAGAGATCCTTGTCAGTCCACTTTCTTTGTTCCATCAGAGATCCTTGTCAGTCCACTTTCTTTGTTCCATCAGAGATCCTTGTCAGTCAGGGTTCCATCAGAGATCCCTTTATAAAAATTTGTTGTCAGTCAACTTTCTTTGTTCCATCAGAGATCCTTGTCAGTCAACTTTCTTTGTTCCATCAGAGATCCTTGTCAGTCCACTTTCTTTTTTCCTTATCAGAGATCCTTGTCAGTCCACTTTCTTTGTTCCATCAGAGATCCTTGTCAGTCCACTTTCTTTGTTCCATCAGAGATCCTTGTCAGTCCACTTTCTTTGTTCCATCAGAGATCCTTGTCAGGGAACTTTCTTTGTTCCATCAGAGATCCTTGTCAGGGAACTTTCTTTGTTCCATCAGAGATCCTTGTCAGTCCACTTTCTTTGTTCCATCAGAGATCCTTGTCAGTCCACTTTCTTTGTTCCATCAGAGATCCTTGTCAGTCCACTTTCTTTGTTCCATCAGAGATCCTTGTCGGACCTCCTACTCACGAGTAACTTCATCCACAGGTTCTTTGTTCCATCAGAGATCCTTGTCAGGGAACTTTCTTTGTTCCATCAGAGATCCTTGTCAGTCCACTTTCTTTGTTCCATCAGAGATCTTTGTGGGTCCACTTTCTTTGTTTCATCAGAGATCCTTGTCAGTCCACTTTCTTTGTTCCATCAGAGATCCTTGTCAGGGAACTTTCTTTGTTTCATCAGAGATCCTTGTCAGTCAACTTTCTTTGTTCCATCAGAGATCCTTGTCAGTCAACTTTCTTTGTTCCATCAGAGATCCTTGTCAGGGAACTTTCTTTGTGTCATCAGAGATCCTTGTCAGTCAACTTTCTTTGTTCCATCAGAGATCCTTGTCAGGGAACTTTCTTTGTGTCATCAGAGATCCTTGTCAGTCCACTTTCTTTGTTCCATCAGAGATCCTTGTCAGTCCACTTTCTTTGTTCCATCAGAGATAATTGTCAGGGAACTTTCTTTGTGTCATCAGAGATCCTTGTCAGTCAACTTTCTTTGTTCCATCAGAGATCCTTGTCAGTCCACTTTCTTTGTTCCATCAGAGATCCTTGTCAGGGAACTTTCTTTGTGTCATCAGAGATCCTTGTCAGTCATCTTTTCCTAGCGCAGTGTTTCCCAAACTTACAATAATCGTGTACCCTTTATGAGAATAAGTCTCACCAGCGTACCTCTCTCAGGTTTTACATTAAAATGAATTTTTTTTTTTTTTCAGCAGCTAAGTAAAGATATGATCACATAAAATTTATATTTTAATAGCGCCATACGCCCCTTAAATTCCTTATGCGTAATCCCCTGGGTATACATGGAGGCATATTTGGAGTCATCCTTATATGACCACCATCTAAGCACATACCTATAGTATACCGATGTCGGTTAACCTCTGTTTGTGAGGCTAATTACATCCTTACTGACTCTTGAAATCATCCACACACTTCCAGAGAATCCTCCTGCGGTGAAACATGTTGAGAACCCAGCATTGCAGACTTTGCTTGGAGTAGTCACTTGAGCACCAGACATAACTCTGGCTTTTACCTGGTTGGCTGCACGCAGGAGGTTCTCACTATGGACCCCATGATAGGCAGGGGGAACTGAGAAGTGGTTCTATGTAAGATGTTACAGATCCTTGGGAGAGCCCAGAACCAGAGCACAGTATTCAGCTCTGCATATTTGGAAAGTCCCATTGGATGGCGGGAAATTCACAGTTTGCCACGTGCTTCTTCCTCCTAGCTCGTGACCAGATGTGATGATCTTTTAAATGCAAACCAAGCTGGACAAACTGCAGCTCATGACCAACTCAGCACGTTTCGGGATGGAGGAAAAACCTAGGTCTGCAGTGTAGATAATACCAAGGATTCATCAACTTGGTATTGGCTGCTAAAGAGTGAGAAGCTCATCAGCCCTAGTTAAACAACAACAACGATCACGTGGGTACATTTAGAACAAGGGGGGGGGGGGGGCATCTCATTCAAATATACAACGGGGGGGGGGCGTGGGGGGGGGGGGGGGGGGGGGGGGGGGGGGGGGAGGTGAATCTTCATGAGACTATCGTGTGGGGGGGGGGGGGGGGGCGGGGGGGGGGGGGGGGGGGGGGGGGGGGGGGGGGGGGGGGGGGGGGGGTGGGGGGGTGGGGGGGGGCGGGAGAGCAAGGAAACACTACAAGAGTAAGAATGGGAGGATGCACATTATAAAAATTGACGGACAGTTGTCAATAATCTGTAATTCGTCATATCTTTTTACCAAACACATAAATACATTTATAAACGGTATGACGAATTACTGATAAATGATAATTGGCTATCGACTTTTATTCTATACAATAGAATGGATGGAACATTTAGTTTTTTGGTTTGTTTCTTTTTTAAGCACATTTCATAACAATAATTACAAAGTGCATCCCTGAACCTTGCTTCCCCTTCCGCTATCCCCCTTTTTTTGTTGTCTTGTTTTATGATTTCAAATAATCCCAGGATTTTAAATTTTCAACTAAGGGAAATTCAACGTTGACATAATCAGTTTACACACCTAATCTAAACCTCACAACTCGTAGCTGGTCATTACTAGAGTGTGCTTAGGAGCCGCGTAGCGCAGTGGTTAGTGCACTGGCTTCCTAACTCGGTGGTCCATGGTTCGATCCCCAAGTTGAGGTGGGATTTTTTAGACCGCAAACGGCTCCAGGGTCGACCTAGCCTCATGAATTGGGTACCAGAGCAACTCTGGGAAGGTTAAGGTGGCCGGCGTGATGCTGACCACATCACCTCTAGTGTGCCGATGGTCAAGAAAATATGGGCCTAACACAATATTCCCAATATGCCTCAATGGGCGTGTAACGGGATCCTTTACCTCTTTTTTTTTAACTAGAGTGTGCTTAACCCTTTTAAGGCCCAAGAACGTTTATAATGGACCACCAAATTTTATACATTATTTATACTTTTAAGGCGAAATGCTCATTTTAGAATGTGGCTTATTTTACATTCAGAGGGGCTTTCATTTGCTTACGAAATTACCAATCTATAACCCAGGGGGAACTGATATATGTTATGTTATAAACTGTAATTTAAAGTTATGTATAATGATTCATATATGGGGCAATGTGCCTTAAGAAGTTTAAAAATAAAAGTATCCTGACGTAGTGTCTGCAGAAACACGCTGATTTACTCGGCACATCACCATTCACCATCTGACGCCCGCCCCTGCAAATACGATACACAATCTATATTCACAGTTCCTTATTTCCCTTACTTTAAAACCCTTACATTAATGGAGTTATTTACGTCTTAGGTTATATTGTTTTTGCTATTGTAGGAAATTAGCTGGGTAGGTGTCGGGTAAAACATGAAAGATTAAAACCTACAACGAAATGGAGCTGCGTGCAAAGTTTCAACTCTCTATGTTGAGTGAAATTAAGAATCTCAAACATTTTAAACGTGACTAATATATAAAGCTAAGGCTTTTTTATGTCTATGTCTACTTCACTTACTCCATACTTCTTTTTCGCATCTCTCTCTTTGTCTCTAGGCTCTCTTTCTCTCTCTCTTTCTCTCTCTCTCTCTCTCTCTTTCTCTAAAGTGCACCCATCACAGCCTCCTAAAACCTCACACTATTATTCTCAAATTCATCACCGGGATTTACTTACTCTTATTTAACACACTAGGCTTGGAAAACCTGACCAGTTTAGGAGAAGCGACATAGAAAATGGCCGCCCTGACCTACCGTCGCTGCTCTTAGGACAGGAAACCATATTCAGTTCTGGAAGCAATTTTCTAAATTTTGGTTGACTTAAAACACTGAAGCCGTCCAGGAAACTAACCTGGCTGAAGTGGACAGCAAACAGTGAGCACTTTCCTGTGTCTGTTGGTAATTTGTGAGAAACGTGTTTGTCTGCCGGTCTGCGGTCACTTAAAATTTAAATGAAAGAAGGTGCACTTTTCTCTCTTCTTCACTCTCTTCGTTTCTCTCGATGCCTTTCTCAACGAGACGTCATGCACAAACTTTCGAAATTAAATTACTTCTTTCGACATCATCATTATCTTTCAGCATACCAAGGAGCTTAGTCCTTCAATACACTTGTACTAAGTCTTCTTATCTTGCGCCATCATCTCCAGATCTTGTCCATGTCTTCTTCATCTCCTTTATATTGATCTCCAGATCTTGTCCATGTGTTCTTCATCTCCTTTATATTGATCTCCAGTTCTTGTCCATGTCTTCTTCATCTCCTTTATATTGATCTCCAGTTCTTGTCCATGTCTTCTTCATCTCCTTTATATTGATCTCCAGTTCTTGTCCATGTCTTCTTCATCTCCTTTATATTGATCTCCAGTTCTTGTCCATGTCTTCTTCATCTCCTTTATATTGATCTCCAGATCTTGTCCATGTCTTCTTCATCTCCTTTATATTGATCTCCAGTTCTTGTCCATGTCTTCTTCATCTCCTTTATATTGATCTCCAGTTCTTGTCCATGTCTTCTTCATCTCCTTTATATTGATCTCCAGATCTTGTCCATGTCTTCTTCATCTCCTTTATATTGATCTCCAGTTCTCTTGTCCATGTCTTCGTTGGTCTTCCTCTATCTTTTTTTACCATGAGAATTCCATACCAAGGACTGCCTGGTGATTCTATCGACAGGTTTCCTCAATGTGTGTCCTATCCATCTGCTGCATCTTCTCTTTTGTTCCGCTGGTGCATGTCTGGTTCTTCCAGCACTCCTCCCATAACGTGTTCTATGTAATGCTATCAACAAGTTTCCTTAATGTGTATCCTATTCATCTCCAGCGCCTTCCTCTCATCTCTTGTTCCACTGGCACTTATCTGGTTCTTCCAGCGTCCTCCCATAACGTGTTCTATGCAATAATTCTTTGTCAGTGGAAGTAAGAAAGAAATTTATGCGATATTATATAGAGCTAATCTTGCTTTATGCAAGTGAGTCATGGACAGCTATTAAACAAGCAAGAAGGCCGCAGGGATGTAGTTTTACATAAGAATTATAGAAATACCGCGGATAACGAAAAAGAGTAATGACAATGTCCTGAGTGAGGGTCGTGCGCAAAGGAGGCTTGTTTCTCATTTTGGTTCGGTTTTGGGTTTAAGGACTATCTTCATTGCACACGGACAACTCCATCAGTGCTCCTATCTCCTCCCTTAGATCACACAAGGAGGATCTCAGCGTAGTGCACAACTCTGTAGCACCGGCCAGGATCCCAATGCGCGTATACAGGAATCACACATTCTATAAATATTTTTGTGGTGGATAGATTTTCTAATTTTTAACATGTTAACCAGGGCAGCTGCCGTATGGCCTACTCTTTACAGTTTCCAACTGCTGAGGGATTTGTAACGTGCGCAACTTGCACACGGGACCTCCTTTTTTTTGCCCTTATCCGAGAAGGCTAGGGGTCCGATCTCACTACCCAGGAATGACATCATTATGAACCACTGGTTCTGAAAAATATTTCCAACAATTATATTCCGTGTACTGGGGGCGAACCCGAATTAGTACTAATTTTAGAAGGAAGTAATCCAATTTCTTGGGGCATGTTATTAGAAGAAGAAAGAAATAATTTATTTTGACTACAGGAATGATTAAAGGACAATGACGACAAACAGAGATAGTTCTAGGTAGTTTAACATGGTGGCTTAGAAACAGGTCAACAACAGAGTTGATTACGGGACAATGACTGACATGACGACTGTCGCGAGGAGTTTTGAGGAGATAGGACAGTTAGTATGGAATGGAATGGAAGAATAAAGATAATATAATAATAAAGATGTCTTATTGATAGCTTCCGAGTTTGAAGAAAACTGCCTCTCCTCGGGAAATAGTGTACAAGAAATTTACTTAAAAGAGAATTCTGGTACCTAAACAGGATATTTTCTGGACGATAAATTCTTCCTCAGGAATCCTACAAAAAAAACTGTGTAAAGCACACAAGGTTGAGAAAGAGATTTGGTGTCCAGCCACAATTAAAACATCCCGACCCAATAGAAGTTAATTGAATTATGGCTGAGCCCCCAGGGTGTAGATTATATTTAAAACAAAATACAACCCAAATAAAGTTAACAAGAAAAATAACAACAGACTCTGTTATGTAAAGTTGGATAAAAGGGTATGGAATCTTACATTTCTTTATATACATATAAATATGAAAAAAAGTTTAGCTCTACTGTTTATAAAAAAAACAACTAGTTTGGTCATCACTTGGACCAGAGATCTTTTCTATGGTAGTGTTGCTGGTAGGTGTTAATACTCATCTCCTCAAGGACTGTAGTAGCTGCGGAGATGATTTGTGTTCGGACTCTCTTGCTTTTGTATGCTCCAGCACTTTGGTCTCATAAACAGTTCTATGGGTTCAGAGGGTGTCAGAGTTTGCTTCCCTGGACTCAGTGCACATCACAGATAAGGATGGGGTAAGTCACCTCTGCTGAATACCTCTTCTGCTTATGGGATGTGTGGTATGGTTACTGGGTGATAGGATAAGGTTGGGTATGATAACCTATTTGATAGGGTATGGTGGGTAAGGGTAATCTTTGGTACCATGGACTTGTACCCTGGACCTGGTTTAGGTATCTGGTAACCGCAACCTGGTTTAGTACTGTGTAACCGCAACCTGGGTTTCTACCTTGTAACCGCAACTTGGTTTAGTATCTGGTAACCGCAACCTGGGTGGATTTGCTCAACGAATTCACTAAGGATATTTGCAACCAGAAATGCCCACTCTTAGGGCCCATAAACTCACGTCTGCTTTGAAGGATGGTTACAAGAAGAATGACCGCTTAAAATTCCCTCCTAAAATTCCAGCTGGCTGTTCCAGGCAGGGATGGGGGTGGCCTTGTTGCAAATTCTAGTTTGGTCCCAGAGGTATTAAGTTACCTTCGTTTCAACTCGCCCTAGCGTTCATCGTTGCCGGCTGTTTTTACATGAGTTCCCTTCGTGAACCCAACACAGGTCACTTCCGGTCGTTGCACCATGTTTTTCACCTTTCAAGTAGAATGACTTTCGCTGGCGAAGGGAATAATTTATTGTCCTGGACCGTGAGAAACCTGAGCTAGTAAAATACTGTGAAATCTAGAGAGACTTTTGGGTTTCTTGTCAAATGATAGGAGAAATTTGTAGAGGGAAAAAATAATAGACAGAAGAAAAAGTCGGGGAGAGTCGTTCCACGACATAAGCCCCCTTTTGAAAGTTCGGCCAACGGCCAACTAAGTTCGAGCCGACTCTTCTCTTATGTCAGACACTACATTCATGTATCGTGTCCTCCATTCCTTCAATCCAAATATTTCCTATTTTTCCTCTGTCGAACGGTATGCCTGTAATCCACACATGGCTATCCGTTTCCTCTTCAATAAGTAGTTGAGGTGGGTTGAGCAAGCCTGCTCGCATGATAATCCCACTCTTCCTTTCCTCCTTATGGATCCTCCATTGAAGCTTGCCTCCTGGCAAAGAGCTTGCCCTAAAGCCTACACTCTGCTTACAATTGGATCTATAGCAAATAGTTTTGCGTGATGAGGTTGCCAGCCTCATACACAACCTTATTTTAGTCATATTGCTTGACCTGCCTAAGGACACATACCTATCTCCCCAGGTATGAGAGCGTGTATGATCCTCTATCGCTGTTTCTCCAGTGACAGAGAAAGATAAGTCTACCATTTGTTCCTGCCCACCAGGTACCAAGGAAATTTGGACCTGCTTCACTTTCTGATCCCAGAGAGTGGGTGAGGTTATCGGAACTGACTGAAGACTAAGTGCTTGAGGCTCATGTTCCTCTTTAGCCGTTTCTCCCGTGTTAAAGGAAGATATTCCTGAAACATGTTTCATCCCACCAGGTACCAAGGAAATTTGGACCCGCTTCACTTTCTGATCCCAGAGAGTGGGTGAGGTTATCGGAACTGAGTGAAGTCTTAGTGCTTGAGGGTCCTGTTCCTCTACAGCCGCTTCTCCCATGTTAAAGGAAGATATTTCTGAAACATGTTTCATCCCACCAGGTACCAAGAAACTCTGGCCCGGCTTCACTTTCTGCATGCAGATAGTGGGTGAGACTATCAAAACTTGTTCAGAATTAAGTGCACTGGGGTGGTCAATCCCTTTGCACTCTTCCAACTTTTCAGTGAAAATATTGGAAGATGAGTTAGGCATTGGAGTCTCCATAGCCTGTTCAGTCACGCCATCTCTGGATCGTGCTGAGTCTCCTAAGATGATATATTTCCCTCCTTGAGGTATGGGGTAAATTCGTTCATCTAATATTGCGGCCTTTACTTTGCCGTTTACAAAGTTCGACCTAACTTCTACATAAGCTAAAGGCAAAATCATCCTTCTGTTGTTTATCATGGGTGCTGTTACCTCAACATCCTCTTCGGTGACTTGATCAAGGTCGATGACAGAGGCTGAGACAAGGGCATCACACCCAAGACCTTGATAATACAAACAGGTGATTTCTTCTCCATTTACTGTGGCAGTCTCCACATTTTGAGAATCCCTGTATCCACTCCGGGCCTTCGTCAAGTTCCCATCCATGGTAGGGACCTTAGCTTTGTATGAAGTCTGTGGGATTGGGTCTCGGCGCATACAGTCTAACTGATGTAAGTTGGCCGACAGGTGATGTTCAAGAACATCCCTTCCCTTCCCATAGGGTTGCGTAATCCTTTTCTGTTGAGTGATCCTATTTGGTTGAGCGATCCTATTTACCAGGTTGTTGGTGCAGTTGTTTTCAGTATGCCTGTTGTGAGTTTTTGCTGAGGATGAGGAAGGTCTCTTCAGATTATCAGCACTCTTGTGCTTAATCTTGTTTTCAGGATGGTCTAGATGTCTCCGTTTAGATATCTGTACCTCTGCTCTGTCTGAGCCTGAATTCTGAGACATAGACTTGGCTTCATGTGGTGCAGTCCTATTTACCACTGAAGATGGTGATGCACCTGGCAAAGGAGTGGCATGATGAATATTCCTAGATTCAAGTTTATCCCCTGATTCCATATTTGTGGGTTGAAACTGAGTTTCCAGTTCTTCCTTACACTGGAGGGATTTTTCTTGTCTTTGTCTCTCATGTTCCACATTCTCTTCCTTGTATTTTGCTCTCCATTTCTTCCTTTCCGCTTCTCTCATCCTGCATTTTTCCATCTTTTGTGAAACAAAAGTATCCAGTTCTTCTCCGGAGAGTTCACACTCAATGGCTAACTCTGTCCAGAATGTTCTCCACTCATTCAACTCTACAGATTCTTCCATTATATCCGTAGTGGTTCGTTGAGCGAGTATGAGATCTCTAACTCACAAACAATAATTAAGGCAAAAATACTTTCTATAGTCTTAACTATACTAAAGTATTACAAAACCATATATTATATCAAACCAGCCTTATATAACCATCAAATTAAAATTTAGTTAACAATATGTAACTAATTACCAGCAGTACCACCAAGAAGAGTTCTCATAACACAACTTAAAATCTGTTTTTCTTGCAAAAATTTATATGTATTTTAGTCTAGGGTAATTTATATGTCCCCTCTTTAATCTAATCCTAGACTTGGACACCAATAAGTGACAAGTACCTACAGCAGTAGTGGTCTAGGAAAGATAAAGAGTTTTCATATCTCAGACAAATGTCTAAATATGAAATAAGAGTTAATCCCGGACACGAGCGTCCCAGTTGTCGCGAGGAGTTTTGAGGAGATAGGACAGTTAGTATGGAATGGAATGGAAGAATAAAGATAATATAATAATAAAGACGTCTTACTGATAGCTTCCGAGTTTGAAGAAAACTGCCTCTCCTCGGGAAATAGTGTACAAGAAATTTACTTAAAAGAGAATTCTGGTACCTAAACAGGATATTTTCTGGACGATAAATTCTTCCTCAGGAATCCTACAAAAAAACTGTGTAAAGCACACAAGGTTGAGAAAGAGATTTGGTGTCCAGCCACAATTAAAACATCCCGACCCAATAGAAGTTAATTGAATTATGGCTGAGCCCCCAGGGTGTAGATTATATTTAAAACAAAATACAACCCAAATAAAGTTAACAAGAAAAATAACAACAGACTCTGTTATGTAAAGTTGGATAAAAGGGTATGGAATCTTACATTTCTTTATATACATATAAATATGAAAAAAAGTTTAGCTCTACTGTTTATAAAAAAAACAACTAGTTTGGTCATCACTTGGACCAGAGATCTTTTCTGTGGTAGTGTTGCTGGTAGGTGTTAATACTCATCTCCTCAAGGACTGTAGTAGCTGCGGAGATGATTTGTGTTCGGACTCTCTTGCTTTTGTATGCTCCAGCACTTTGGTCTCATAAACAGTTCTATGGGTTCAGAGGGTGTCAGAGTTTGCTTCCCTGGACTCAGTGCACATCACAGATAAGGATGGGGTAAGTCACCTCTGCTGAATACCTCTTCTGCTTATGGGATGTGTGGTATGGTTACTGGGTGATAGGATAAGGTTGGGTATGATAACCTATTTGATAGGGTATGGTGGGTAAGGGTAATCTTTGGTACCATGGACTTGTACCCTGGACCTGGTTTAGGTATCTGGTAATCGCAACCTGGTTTAGTACTGTGTAACCGCAACCTGGGTTTCTACCTTGTAACCGCAACTTGGTTTAGTATCTGGTAACCGCAACCTGGGTGGATTTGCTCAACGAATTCACTAAGGATATTTGCAACCAGAAATGCCCACTCTTAGGGCCCATAAACTCACGTCTGCTTTGAAGGATGGTTACAAGAAGAATGACCGCTTAAAATTCCCTCCTAAAATTCCAGCTGGCTGTTCCAGGCAGGGATGGGGGTGGCCTTGTTGCAAATTCTAGTTTGGTCCCAGAGGTATTAAGTTACCTTCGTTTCAACTCGCCCTAGCGTTCATCGTTGCCGGCTGTTTTTACATGAGTTCCCTTCGTGAACCCAACACAAGTCACTTCCGGTCGTTGCACCGTGTTTTTCACCTTTCAAGTAGAATGACTTTCGCTGGCGAAGGGAATAATTTATTGTCCTGGACCGTGAGAAACCTGAGCTAGTAAAATACTGTGAAATCTAGAGAGACTTTTGGGTTTCTTGTCAAATGATAGGAGAAATTTGTAGAGGGAAAAAATAATAGACAGAAGAAAAAGTCGGGGAGAGTCGTTCCACGACAACGACAAACAGAGATAGTTCTAGGTAGTTTAACATGGTGGCTTGGAAACAGGTCAACAACAGAGTTGATTACAGGACAATGACTGACATGACGACAAACAGAGATAGTTCTAGGTAGTTTAACATGGTGGCTTGGAAACAGGTCAACAACAGAGTTGATTACAGGACAATGACTGACATGACGACAAACAGAGATAGTTCTAGGTAGTTTAACATGGTGGCTTGGAAACAGGTCAACAACAGAATTGATTAAAACCAATGAGAACAAGGCGCTAAGCAGATACATGATCACCTACGAAGGATATATATATATATATATATATATATATATATATATATATATATATATATATATATATATATATATATATATATATATATATATATATATATATATATAGTGTGTGTGTGTATTTGTCTTTCATCTTTCACCTTTCACCTCCTAAGGCAGCATAGGCCTTCAACAAACGTATGCCAAGTCTTCTTGTCCCGTGCCATCAGGTCAAGGTCTTTCCATGTTTTCTTCATCCCCTTCATGTCTGTCCCCAGTTGTCTTCTCCATGTGTTCTTTGGTCTTCCTCTACCTCTTATACCATGGGGGTTTCCAGAACAAGGATTGTCTTGTAATGCTATCAACAGGTTTTCTTTTTCAGTATGTGTCCTATCCATCTTCAGCGTCGTCTTCTGATTTCTCGTAACAGACTAGCTTCTTAAATATTTTGACGTATCAAAAGTCGTAAATACAACTAATACTTGTTTGTATAAAATTCAGACTTTAGAAATTCTGACTATTACCTAACAGGCTTACTAGACGGCCCTAGACAGAATAGTGTACCACGACGTAGTTTCTTATTCGGCAGTTGGGGTGGAAAGGGTTAAGCCTTCCTCGCAGTTACCTTGACGACTATTAAGTTCATTAAAGGAAATCGGGTCAGCTTTTAATTATTAATGTTACAAACAGGAATAATGCAATTATTCGTATTCGAGAAACTAATCCACTAAAACATGACACGGGGAAAAGGGTTGGGGGAGGGGGGGGAGGGGAGGGGGGGAATGTGGTAATTAGGCTGTACTCTCTGGGCGTAAAAATTGACACATTGGTTAGAGCATTGGCCTGTGGTGACAAACATACCGTCACGCTCTAGTCTAAACAGCTGTAAATGGGTACTTGACTACGCTCTTGAGTTAGGGAAGGCAGATGACATCATTTGCAATGCATTTTTTTTTATTTCCCTTAAAAGATTCTCAGACTGTTTCATTGTTAATTATAAATGTTTCATTAAGAAAATTTGGTGGTACATGTAATATCATTAGCTAGTAATACGTCAAGAAATGATGGCAAAGAATTATGGTGTGCGATTTCTGTCTCAAGTCGTTAGAAAGCACAATGTGTCCTGTATTCAGTTTCTAAATCTCCACGTCCTTACACCTTTTACTTTCCACTGAACAAAGTAAACCCGTCAACACAAACAGGGGCACTTGAAAAGTATAATTCACAAAAACAGACTTATGAAAGCTGAAGACAGATTATTGAACTAAAACAAGGTTAAATTAAATTTAAAACTGTGTGAGAAACAAAGCAACCAACAACAACAAATGTGCCGGGAACTGTACGCAGGATTTATTTTTTAATGCAAACGTTTCAATCTCTATACCGCCGACTCGCTTTGGCGTACTTTTTTTCCTTTAAATCTTAACCATGTAAATATTTGCCTCCCTCAGTCGCGTTTGCTCGTTGCAGACATCCTAAGAAAATTATAAGTGAGGATATATTAATCTCTTGGACCTGACCTCGACCTTGAACCATAAAACATGGAGGGCTGATCTTCTTATTTTCCTGTCTTCATTCCTTCATGTACCGCCGAACTGAAGAAAAAAAAATCTGCAGGTACAGTATATTAGTTTCCTGCCTAGTGAAAGTACTGAGGCATGTGTACTACCATGTTGTATTTCTGTCAGATTTCTATCACCACCTAGATCCATGACTATATTCAGGTCCAACACGACGTTTACATAGGACTAGATTTGTGATGCTACTATGTTAGAAAACGTCTGGCAACGGAAACTGATTTCCTTTGCTTTGGACGTACATTCCATTATGTTCATTCAACCAATCAACCATGATTTCTTTTGCTTTGGACGTACATTCCATTATGTTTATTCAACCAATCAATCATGATTTCTTTTGCTTTGGACGGACATTCCATTATGTTTATTCAACCAATCAATCATGATTTCTTTTGCTTTGGACGTACATTCCATTATGTTTATTCAACCAATCAATCATGATTTCTTTTGCTTTGGACGTACATTCCATTATGTTTATTCAACCAATCAACCATGATTTCTTTTGCTTTGGACGTACATTCCATTATGTTTATTCAACCAATCAATCATAATTTCGTTTGCTTTGGACGTACATTCCATTATGTTTATTCAACCAATCAATCATGATTTCTTTTGCTTTGGACGTACATTCCATTATGTTTATTCAACCAATCAGTCATGATTTCTTTTGCTTTGGACGTACATTCCATTATGTTTATTCAACCAATCAATCAATGAATTAACTCTTTAGCTCCCCAACGAGCCTAGATCTTCAAGAAACATATACCAAGTCCTCGTGTCACGTGCCATCAACTCAAGTTCTTTCTTCCTCATCATGTGTTGTCCCCAGTTCTCTTCTCTACGTGTTTCTTGGTCTACTTCTTCCTCTCTTACCCTGGGGATTACACAACACTCATTTCTTTGTCATACCATCCACAGGATTTCCTCAATGTGTGTTCTATCAGCGTCTTCTTCTTACGTCTTGTTCCACTGACACTTACCTGTTGCTTGTCATTAGTTCCACACTAGTGACCTTGTCATCAGTTCCACATTAGCGATCTTGTCATTAGTTCCACACTAGTGACCTTGTCATCAGTTCCACATTAGCGATCTTGTCATTAGTTCCACACTAGTGACCTTGTCATCAGTTCTACATTAGCGATCTTGTCATTAGTTCCACACTAGTGACCTTGTCATCAGTTCCACATTAGCGATCTTGTCATTAGTTCCACATTAGTGACCTTGTCATCGGTTCCACATTAGCGATCTTGTCATTAGTTCCACACTAGTGATCTTGTCATCAGTTCCACATTAGCGATCTTGTCATTAGTTCCACATTAGTGACCTTGTCATCGGTTCCACATTAGCGATCTTGTCATTAGTTCCACACTAGTGATCTTGTCATCAGTTCCACATTAGCGATCATGTCATTAGTTCCACACTAGTGACCTTGTCATCAGTTCCACATTAGCGATCTTGTCATTAGTTCCACACTAGTGACCTTGTCATCAGTTCCACATTAGCGATCTTGTCATTAGTTCCACACTAGTGACCTTGTCATCGGTTCCACATTAGCGATCTTGTCATTAGTTCCACATTAGTGACCTTGTCATCAGTTCCACATTAGCGATCTTGTCATTAGTTCCACACTAGTGACCTTGTCATCAGTTCCACATTAGCGATCTTGTCATTAGTTCTACACTAGTGACCTTGTCATCAGTTCCACATTAGCGATCTTGTCATTAGTTCCACATTAGTGACCTTGTCATCGGTTCCACATTAGCGATCTTGTCATTAGTTCCACATTAGTGACCTTGTCATCAGTTCCACATTAGCGATCTTGTCATTAGTTCCACACTAGTGACCTTGTCACCAGTTCCACATTAGCGATCTTGTCATTAGTTCCGCACTAGTGACCTTGTCATAATTATATTTATTGGTTGACGCCAAATGTGGCGTCTTCAAGACGGACACTTAAGAAAATGTAAATATTATCTAGGCTGGTAATAACCAACCGAGGAGCTGTAGGTATCTGCTTTAGAAACGCTGAGCTCTGTAAGGACCTAAGGTAAGGTAGGCCCATAGCAGATACTTCCGTAGGGTAGTGAAGTGTTACAGACTTCACTATACTAGGTCCAGCATCGAGAGGTGAGGTGACCAGTTCCATTCCTCGCGGCCTTTTCCTTCCTTAACACAAATAGAAGAGTCAGGAACCCATTTACAGCTGGGTTGGCCGGAGAGTGTCAGTACCGTGATTCGAACCCAGCGCCTTTGCCGCGAGAGACCAGAGCTTTAACCACTCTGCCAATCAGACGCTCTTAAATATTATCTAGGCTAGTTGTAACCAACCCAGGAGCTGTAGGTATCTACTTTAGAAACGCAGAGCTCCGTAAGGATCAACCTTGATTAAAAAACTTTCGAAACGCTGAGCTCTGTAATGACCTACCTTAATTTTTTTAAAACTTTAGAAATGCTGAGCTCTGTAATGACCTACCTTAATTTTTTAAAAACTTTAGAAACGCTGAGCTCTGTAATGACCTACCTTAATTTAAGAAAACTTTAGAAACGTTGAGCTCTGTAATGACCTACCTTAATTTTAAAAAACTTTAGAAACGTTGAGCTCTGTAATGACCTACCTTAATTTAAAAAAACTTTAGAAACGTTGAGCTCTGTAATGACCTACCTTAATTTTTTTTAAACTTTAGAAACGTTGAGCTCTGTAATGACTTACCTTAATTTTTAAAAACTTTAGAAACGTTGAGCTCTGTAATGACCTACCTTAATTTTTTTTAAAACTTTAGAAACGTTGAGCTCTGTAATGACCTACCTTAATTTAAAAAAAACTTTAGAAACGTTGAGCTCTGTAATGACCTACCTTAATTTTAAAAAACATTAGAAACGTTGAGCTCTGTAATGACCTACCTAAATTTTTTAAAAACTTTAGAAACGTTGAGCTCTGTAATGACCTACCTTAATTTTTTAAAAACTTTAGAAACGTTGAGCTCTGTAATGACCTACCTTAATTTTTTTTAAACTTTAGAAACGTTGAGTTCTGTAATGACCTACCTTAATTTTTTAAAAACTTTAGAAACGTTGAGCTCTGTAATGACCTACCTTAATTTAAAAAAAAACATTAGAAATGTTGAGCTCTGTAATGACCTACCTTAATTTTTTTTAAACTTTAGAAACGTTGAGCTCTGTAATGACCTACCTTAATTTTTTTAAAACTTTAGAAACGTTGAGCTCTGTAATGACCTACCTTAATTTTTAAAAAACTTTAGAAACGTTGAGCTCTGTAATGACCTACCTTAATTTTTAAAAAACTTTAGAAACGTTGAGCTCTGTAATGACCTACCTTAATTTTTAAAAACTTTAGACACGTTGAGCTCTGTAATGACCTATCTTAATTTTTTTAAAAACGTTAGAAACGCAGAGCTCTGTAAGGATCTACCTTGATAAAATCAAATCTGTTGTCAAGTTTCTGAGCATATGTAATTTGAAATGAGTGCAGACACTAGGTAAACGTTCATCCTTGCTGCACTACAAAAATATTTACACAGTGTGTGATTCCAGTATACACACATTGGGATTCTCGCCGGTGCTATGGAGTTCGTGCACTGTGCTGAGATCCTCCTTGTGTGATCTAAGAGAGGAGATCGGAGCACTGATGGAGTTGCCTGTGTGCAATGAAAATAGTCCTTAAAAACCAAACCAACCCAAACATTATTTCCTTTCTAATCCCTTCCATGACCTGTAGATCTACCGAATAATCCCTTATCGTTCCCAGTGATCGCGTATGAATAGGATTCCTAACTGCTGTAAAAGATTACTAATTATAGGTTGTGCGTGATGCTAGCTACCTCATTAATCACGTAAAACTAGCTTCTACAGAGACCAGAGCGGCAAGACTTTGCGGACGTTTTGTGCAGGATCTCTGTAAGAGGGCCAGCTGCTGTGGTAGCTCTATGCTCCATAGGGGGCAGCAAGGAAGATGATCGTCCTGTAGTCACGATCGACAGGTCTCATGCCAACCTGTTCTAGACAAAAGCGTATTATCGAAAACTGTTCCATGTTCCAAAATCTCTCATCGTTCTCAATATCTACTCCACTGCAGAGGTCCCACTCTGCCACTCACAAGTGTTACTGCCAGGACCTGGAAGCAGCTTCGACTGATGCGCCGTGCCTAGAATGCACTGACTCCGATAATGGCGGAGAGCATCGCTGTCCATTTAGCTGTCTAAGCTGACGGCTGCCATGACAACATGAGAAACTTCCGGTGGCAGTTAGAAAAAAAGGGAAACAAATCAGTGGTTCCGGCAGAATTTTCTGGCATGTTGATTACAATCTTAGCATATGTTCTGCCGGAGTAGGGGCTGAGTAGGTTGGATTAAGGGAGTGGAGGGAAGGTTTGGGAAAAGAAGGAAAAGAGCTGATAATGTAAGTTGTTATTCGTCGGCACGGTGAGCAGATAATTTTGATGCTTTTAGAGAGGACAAAATGTATAGCGGGAGAAGGGAACACGTCACCCTACCTCATAAAGCTGAGACCTAGTCTAATGAAGCTCTAACATTTCACTCCTCTACGGCAGTATGTACTACGGAACTGTCTTTATCTTTACAAAGTACAACATAACAACAATATAAGTCAGCAGGAAATTTATACCACAACACTAAGTCATTTCTAACATGCTCCCTTAATATAACCGTTTAAGCTGAACGTGGCCTCGGGGCCTCGCCAAATCAAGGCAAAACTCCTATTTTGTTTAAAGTCATTCGAATTCTAAGAGAAGTCTCGCCAGCGTCTTCAATTTCGGGCCTTTCATTTTTTTAATGCATTAACTCCTAAAGTACTAGCGGCCAATATTTATTGCCTCTTTGCCCGGATGCTTGTGACAAGAGGCCATTTTTCGGGAACTGGTATATAAGTTTTTGTTTGGTCCCACTTTATGATTGATCAATCATCAATCAATCTATTTACTGCTATGTATAACATTACCTTTCTTTTACAAGTATGAAAAGAACCAACCATTAAACTTTAACACAGTGGTTCCCGGCCAAACTTTTTTTCTCTGAGCCACACTTTCGGAATGAAAATTTGCTCGCGCCACACCGAATGTTTTATTGACAAGAAATACCTTCAAAAACTTAAAAAACAAAAAAATCAACTCCTATCAGTGCTTAATTCATAACATAGGGAGCCGCGCTGGTGTAGTGGCTACAACGTTGTACTGGCGACCAGGTGTTCATGGTTCAAACCCGGCCGTCGGCGTTTGAAGAAATGTTTACGACCGGAAATTTGACTGAATAACCTGAACGGCTCCTGCACATAAATCCCGTGTGGATGGGAAGGAGCGAAGCTCCTGACCGGGTTGGAAGGAAAGTCCACTGACCCCCCAGCCTCGCAATGACATGTCATTGGGCCGAAAGAGCTGGAAAGCTCGAGTGCCGCTGGTTATAGAAAAAAAAAAAAAAATTCATAACATAGAACACAACTACGTTATAGTATGATGATGAGACATCCAGAAAGTATTTAAAACAGTACAGCTACATAAAAACATGATATACAATTTCAGTGAGAGGTGTGAGCTTGTTTTTATAGGGTAATCTCATTTATAAAGTAGGTCTTATTTGAGACAAAAGAACTCGCATCTCATCAACGCAAAGAAGCCTTTCTCTTTGATGTTTGTTCAGAGCTGAAAATCCCTGTTAACAACAATATGTTGTGGAGAACTGCATCTTTTTTTATATTAGATAAATTATATTACTGAATAAAATCTGAAAAGTTCTGGAAAATTCTATGGGTTTCTATAAAAATATTTCCCATACTATATCAGAGGTAACAAAATAAATAAGAAAATAACCTTCATATTTATTTTTGGCATATGAATTTTTTGAAAGTTTTTCTAAATTCTTGATAGTTTTTTTTTTTAAATCTTCGGGCGACACTTGCTATCTTCTCGCGCCACATCACTGTGACGTGCTAATCCGTTTGGAAACCACTGTTTTAACACAATATGAAAACTCAACGCTACATAAAACTTTTGCGTCAGACATGAAAAAAACACCACGTTCTTTACGAGTTAAACTTAGTTGTCTCGCTTTCTTCCTCTGAGTTGTCGTTTGTTTGTCCCCCGACAAAGATCGTGTGGTCGTAACGTTTGCAGTTCTTTTTGCCCTTCGTCCTTGTTTGGTTTGATTTGGTTTTAATGACCATCTTCATTGCACACGAACATTTCCGTCAGTGAACCGATCTCCTCCCTTAGATCACACAAGGAGGATCTCAGCACAGTGTACGAACTCTGTAGCATCGGCGAGGCTCCCAATGAGAGTATACAGGAATCACACATTCTGTAAATATTTTTATGGTGGGTAGGTTTCACAATTTTTAAATTTTGCCAGGGCAGCGGCCATATGGCTTACTCTTTATGATTTTCAATTGCCGTGGGATTTTCAACGTGCGCAACATGCACTCCTATTTTTTCGCCTTTATCCGAGGAGGCTAAGCATCCGATCTCACTACACAGGAGATCAGCGAGGCAGTATGACAACATTCGGAACCACTAATTAATTTCCATCAATGATATTCCCTGTGCTGGGAGCGAACCCGTTACCTTTAGAATTAGAGGCGGGCGCCATAATTCTGAGCCCATCCGACCCCTCGTAAGACGCAGAGTGTATTTTTATTTACCACACTGTTTAAAACATTTTCAGCAAAACAAACAAGGTGCTTTAAATACATAACTTTAGGTTAAAAGGTCGGAACATTATTTGTACACTACATTATCAAAACCAGCATCGTCATTACTTACCTTGTTACCTTCCTATATAGAATGGGACCGTTCTGTAGCTGGTCGTCATGCAGGAAGTATGGCCTAAAGCAACTAGGTGTGCTTGTGTATTTGTGGTTTATGTAGCAATTGGTTTCACGAGGGTGAAAAGGAGAAAATACTGTTTAGGTTTCTAAAGGAAAACTTTATACACAACATTCGTGCAGGATGTAATCTGATAATAAGAAATAGTCTTCCACACCGTACCTTTTTTACACCCGGGTAGAGGGGATGAGAAAGGAGGCCCACTTGGATTAGGATTTCCATGTGATTACCTCCGTCAGTTTTATGTTTCGTTTGCACCGGGAAGTGAACGCACTTCTTCTTCTTTCACCTTTCATATTCCCAAGGAGTACATGCTGTCAACAAGCGTATAGCAAATTCTCTTTTCCTATGCCATCAGCTCAAAGTCTTTCAATGTCCTCTTCAATGTCTCCATTGTAGTGGTTTTTGATGTTATTGCGTCGTTGCTATGTTACCTAGTGTACTGGATGAGGTCGCTGTGAAGGCTCCTGAAGATAACAGTTTATGTGAGTTACAGAATGCCTTTCCGCTACCACTTATGACCTCAAACAGACTTATTCTGCTATTATGTATGTTAGCTACGTTTAATGTCTAGGGTAAGGAAATGCGATGTGTAGGTAATAAAATACACAGACACACACACGTAAACACTAATTCTAATAATATAATAAGCTCTATGATCAAATCAACTAACACTGGCTTTAGAATTTAGATTTTACAATTTTTTGAATTTTTTTAGTCCTGAACCAAATTTTCTTCTGGTCAGGACGTATGAAACAATATGTATTTATCAATAAAAGTGTATATATATATATATATATATATTGAATAATCAAAATGAAAATTTTGTACATAGGTATATTGTTACATTGGTTAATATTAACACTAACTACAGTGTCTTGGGAAAACTAGCACTGGATGTCTAGTCGGGGTGGTGTCATCATTCCCGATCTATGTGTACAATAGTCATTGTCTTTGAAATATGGAATTGAGGTATTGTTTTTATACACCAGGATTTTGTTTATTTATTTTATTGTGGAAAAGTTTGATGAATCCACAGCAGGCCAGGTTTTCAACTTATCTGGCCTGTGACGATGCAGTAAAGAATTCAAGTGGCCCACTCCTCACAGTAGCTGGAGTAAAATGGTAGGCTTCTTAGGCATCCACTCTTGGACCTCTTCAAAGCATCTGGCACTAGCGTAGTGCCAGACCAGAAACTCTGAAACCAAAATTTGTGCCATGTGTCAACACACTGCCTACTGCACCATTTTTACACACAACAAAGCAAAACAAAATTTACAAAGATCGGGTCAGATCTCTCTGACCAACTCAGCACATCTCACCTAGGCGGTATTAAATAGCACCAGTTTCCCATGACTGCATTGCATCCGAAATATGTTCATTCGTCTCCTTTTCCATCCAATAAGGTGGGTGATATGTTCCCACTGATCTCAAATATAGATCTGTCTTCTATGGTCTTAGATATGTTTTCCTATATTATTTGCTTGCCTCTAGGCCCTGGACGGTCGCTGGGGACCTAGAATAAGCACTCACTTGTCGTAATCATTTTTCATGACATGGCAGTATCAATCACTCAAAAAATTAAAAAAAAAAGGTAAATGCTTTTTCCCTTACCACAATTCAAAATTGAAAACACAGTTACGTTGTACTAGCAAAACTCAGCTGAGCTGCTGGCTAGATTATGGCGTCCCACTGATAATATATAATATTTCCTGGAAATCACTCTTCTAGCATTAACGAACTGTGTATATGGACAGTCTTTTAAAAAATGGCACTAGAGGGCGTCTTTCTTTCTATAATATGAACGCTTCCGTCCAATCAGCGGACTTCCCCTCTACCTTTCAAATATTCAAACTACAATGTCCAATTTCGGTCCAGTCTCAGTCTAGTGTGTAGTATTTTCTGTCGGTCTGTCCGTCCCAACTTGGTTTTTTTCCCAAAATTACACTTGTTTTTGGACTAACTACAAGAAAAAACTACACAAATTTTGTCTCCCCCTACTTCTAAGATTCTATGCTAAGTTATTTTTAGCTACTATCCTCCTACCCTGCCCCTAGTCCACATGTAATGTTTTTCTGCATTTTTAGTCTCAAGGACGTCAAAATGTAACTTTAGTGAAAATATGCACAAAAAACTGTCGGTTAGTCTGTATTGAACAATACAGTATTTCGTCAATATCTTCCGTGTTATCTGTCCGTCTGTGTAATTAAAAGTATATTATTTCTCAGATAAAGATGGGCTATCAAACTAGCTAGTTTTTATTCTCCTAAACTTATTATTAAGAAAAAACCTACTTTTTTCAAGATTAGTTTTGAAATTTGTTTTTGTACCTTCGTTCACGGCGTTTGCCGCTATATTCAAACTAAAACGACTAATTACCGTAGAACGTCCAAGATACGTCTGTTTCTAACAAGAGCTAAGGTCGTTTTTCTTCCAATTCCTTACATTGTGTCAACTAGTGGCGTAATTTTTTCTTTAAAAACTACAAATTGCGTCTTTTAGACTTTAGATTCAAACACGTGTTCAGACCGTCACATTTTTATCTTTTATCTCCGTTTCTACCCCGTCTAAAAGGATAAACCGTTAGTCTGCATGTTCTAACTAGTTAGTGTTCAATGACCCTAGAAAACGCTGGCGTAGGTGAAGAAGCAGCGGCATATCTTACCTATATTTTTATCCCTACATGTTATTTTACCTGTTATCTTTATAAATGGAGGAATTTTAACGTTGCATCACTGTAATTTCACCACATCCATTTCTCTTCTCCGTGTGTTCTTTGGTCTTCCTCTACCTCTCTTGTTCTGGGGGTTCCAGAACAAGTATTTCCTGGTAATGCTATCAACTGTTTTTTTTTCAGTGTGCGTCCTAACCATCTCTAAGTCTTCTTCTCATCACTACTTGGTTGCAATTTTCAAATAGACTACATTGCGTCCTGAATGTACGCATTCTGCCATCCTTAGATGTTTGACACAGTAACAACTTTTTGCTTTTTTGAATTTGTTAGTCTTACAAAAAATATATACAAATTACAAATCTTGTTCTTCGCTCGGCCTCAGACTTCTACATTAATGACTCTAATAAAGGCCGTAGTCAGCTCAAGGTTCCTGACATCTCGTTTGTCCTTAAACTTCTACATTAATGACTCTAATAAAGGCCGTAGTCAGCTCAAGGTTCCTGACATCTCGTTTGTCCTTAAACTTCTACATTAATGACTCTAATAAAGGCCGTAGTCAGCTCAAGGTTCCTGACATCTCGTTTGTCCTTAAACTTCTACATTAATGACTCTAATAAAGGCCGTAGTCAGCTCAAGGTTCCTGACATCTCGTTTGTCCTTAAACTTCTACATTAATGACTCTAATAAAGGCCGCAGTCAGCTCAAGGTTCCTGACATCTCGTTCGTCCTTAAACTTCTACATTAATGACTCTAATAAAGGCCGCAGTCAGCTCAAGGTTCCTGACATCTCGTTCGTCCTTAAACTTCTACATTAATGACTCTAATAAAGGCCGCAGTCAGCTCAAGGTTCCTGACATCTCGTTTGTCCTTAAACTTCTACATTAATGACTCTAATAAAGGCCGTAGTCAGCTCAAGGTTCCTGACATCTCGTTTGTCCTTAAACTTCTACATTAATGACTCTGATAAAGGCCGTAGTCAGCTCAAGGTTCCTGACATCTCCAAACAAAATTACAAATCAAACCTTCAACACCCTTCAGCTCTCCATGGAGCATAAACCTGTAATAAACGCCATACCACGTCTTCCTGTCCCGTGACATCAGCCCAAAGTCTTTCAATGCCTTTCTCATTCTTGTTATTTCTGTCGCCAGCTCTGTTCATATTATGTTTTTCGGTCACCCTCCTCCTATCGTACCCTGAGGATTCCATAACAAGGACATCTTGTAACGATATCAACTGTTTGCTTTTAATGTTTATCGTATCCGCCACCAGCTATACAAAATGTCTTCAGCGATCAACAAAACCACAGCAAGAGGAGCTTGAAGAGATACGAACGTGTCTGAAACTTCGAAACGGCAGGTAAACTCTATAAATAAACAGACTAATTAATCGTTCTCCCATTATCTCCACTTCTAACTCCCTCAGACTTTCTGTTTTGCCTCTAGCTACACTGTTATTGTGGTTATTTCAGCTCTTTCCGTTCTATTTTTGCCACGCGGCGTCAATCAACTGGAACAACCCCGCGGACAGCTACCGTCTGTCTACTTCAGGACTTAACTACATGCCTGCTCGGATATACAGGGCGTTTCAAAAAGAATATCGGTATTTTGAAGGTGTATAGTTTTGGTAATTGCAAACTTAAAAATGTTTGGTTTGCACCAAACGATAGGTAAACTGTCCGAGTTTGGACAGTTACCCGATTTTTAAAAAAAATGTTTTTCATTTCAGCCGCTAGACGGCGCAAGGAATGAAAATGGCGACGCCACAGCAGAAGTCGTTTTGTGTATTGCAGTTTGCCAAGTCACAATCGGTAATCACAGTGCACCGTGAGTTTAGAAGACAATTTCACATTGATCCACCATCTGATAACATTCGCGGATGGTATCGACAGTTCCAAGATAAAGGATGCCTTTGTAAAGGAAAAGGCTCTGGTCGACCCAGAACGTCAGAAGGAAGTGTGCAGAAAGTTAGAGAAGCTTACCTGCGGAGCCCTCGAAAGTCAACAATGCGAGCTAGTCGTGAATTACGAATTCCTAAAACAACAGTGTGGCGCGTTTTGCGAAAGCGATTGATAATGAAAAGCTATAAGTTGCAGTTACTGCAAGCTCTTCATCCTGCAGACAAGGGGAAAAGATACGACTTCTGCACAGACATTTTTTCTGTTGAAGCAACTTTTCACTTAAGTGGTAAAGTGAATCGTCACAATCTACGAATATGGGGCACAGAAAACTCGCACATAACCATTGAGCACCAACGGGATTCACCAAAGGAAAATGTTTTCTGTGCCATTTCTTGCACAAAGGTGTATGTGCCATTCTTTTTTAGCTGAGAGGACAATGATCGGAACGTCGTATCTAGACTTGCTAGAAAACTGGCTGTTCCCTCAGTTAAATGAGGAATCTGAAAACTATGTTTTCCAGCAAGATGGGGCACCGCCGCATTTTCATGACGAAGTCCGGAAGTCTCTGAATGAGGTTCTCCCACATCGATGGATAGGACGCGCTGGAGCAGATGACCTTGCGCTATACCGCTGGCCACCCAGGTCTCCGGATCTTTCAACGTGTGATTTCTTTTGGTGGGGCTACGTAAAAGACATCGTCTACGTGCCACCTTTGGCCCGAGATCTCCGAACACTAAAGAATCGAATCACGTCTGCCGTGGAAAGAATAACAAGGGATCAGTTGGAGCGAGTGTGGAGAGAATTGGACTACCGTTTAGATGTGTGCCGTGTAACACGAGGGAGAAAATTGGACTACCGTTTAGATGTGTGCCGTGTAACACGAGGGAGAAAATTGGACTACCGTTTAGATGTGTGCCATGTAACACGAGGGGCACACATTGAGGGATTGTCATGTAAGAGATTAAACTTTGACAGTTTTACTGTCTTTTGGTGCAAACTGTATATTTTTAAGTGTTCAATAACCAAAGTTATATTCATCTAAAATACCGATATTGTGTTTGAAACACCCTGTATAAATAAGTGGCATTTCGCTGTATAGATAAGTGGCCTTTCGTCGTCTTAGTACTACTTTATTCCATCTACACTTTTGACCAAAATTAATTTGAGGTCATAAATCGATATAAATGTGTTTAATCTACCATCTTACACAAACAATATCTAACCGTAAACAGTTTGGATCATCATGCAAATTTAATTTTAATGTGATATTTTCTTCTTTTTAACTACTAACCCGCAAACTATAAACGCGTTTTTCTCAAAACTAGCTGAAGTGGAGATGGAATAAAGCAGTTCTAAAGAGTTAAATTTTGTTAACTTTTTTCATTCTTTTTTTTTTTTTTTTGTTAATTCTTGTGATTTTCCTAATAGCTGAAGAAGGCAGTCTTTTTAGCTAGAAGATTTTTTACTATGTTTGTTTGTTTGTTTGTGGGCTTCGTGTAGTTCCCAGAGCTCCCTGGGGAGTCAAATAAAGAATAGGACTACTACATCCTCCAGCATGTCGTAAGAGGCGACTAAGGTTATGAAAAGAAGAAGGCTGGAATACAGCATGACAACGGGACAGGTTGCACAGAATAAGAGCTAAAACCATCATCCACAACAAGTGCAAACATCAGTGGAAGGAGGATGGTGATACACACAGCAGAGATGACAAAATCCATCAACTTAACAGACACCAACGGGAGCCGCGCTGGTGTAATGGCTACGGCGTTGTACTGGCGACCAGGTGTTCATGGTTCAAACCCGGGCGTCAGCGTTTGAAGAAATGTTTACGGCCGGAAATTTGACTGAATAACCTGAACGGCTCCTGTGATAAACCCTCTGTGGATGGGAAGGAGCGAAGCTCCTGACCGGGTTGGAAGGAAAGTCCTCAGGTTCCCCAGCCTCGCAATGACATGTCATTGGGCCGAAGGGCTGAAAGCCCAAGTGCCGCTGGTTAAGAAAAAAAAAATACAGACACCAACAGACCATCATATTGCGCCTGAGAACTGGACACTGCAGATTACTGGGCCATCTCTATCGCAGTAGGATATCTCGTACAAATGAATGTCCACGTGGAACTGGAATCCAGACCCCCGAACACATTCTCCAAAACTGCCCAACTCCTGATGACCAACGACGTCTGATCTGGCCAGGGATTGCTGAGCTCAAGCAGAAGCTATGGGGCTGCCGCGCTGACCCGGAAAAGACTGTGGACTTCGTCCTGGCGGCAGGCCTGCAGATTTAGCATGACTCGAAACTGAATGCAGATGAAGAAGAGAGATAGATGACGAGAAGGCGAAGAAGGAGGAGAAGGCGAAGAAGAAGAAGGAGAAGAAGGAGGAGAAGAAGGAGGAGAAGAAGGAGAAGAAGGAGGAGGAGAAGAAGAAGGAGAAGAAAAAGAAGAAGAAGAAGAAGCTGTTCTTCGTGTTTCTCATTTTTGTCTCCCGTTGGTGACTATGACTGATGAAGGGTGTTTCCCGAACCGTCTCGTGTTACTAGTTTATTCTTACTGTATTATACTGATTCCACCCAATTTTTAATTTATTTTGAATTAAACTCTGTTACCGTGTGCACAAGGTTTGGTTCGGCTTTAAGGATCATCTTCATAGCACACGGACAACTCCATCAATGCTCCGAACTCTTCCCTTACAGTACCGCCTTAGTAACTAATTGGCCAATTTGGTAGCGCCCCCTCGTTTTTAGATTATTTTAGAATAGATATCATGAATATGTGCTATTATATATATACGAGGGAAGGTCAAAAAGTAATGCCTCCTATTTTTTAGGTATGTAAATACTGCATCGGTGTGCAATTTGTAAATTTAGCAGGATTCCTCAAACACTCTTCTGCACTGTATAGCATTACCAACCTGTTTCAGTAACAGGTGGCACCACTGTAACAGTTTTAAAATGGCTGCCAAAGACGTTCGGTTAAAACAACGTTATGTCATAGAATTCCTCAATGCTGAAGGCGAGACCCCAATTCGCATCCACGAACGTTTGAAGAATGTTTATGGAGATTCAACAGTGGATGTTAGCACTGTCCGACGTTGGGTACATCGTTGTAACGAAGCTGAAGTAGGTCAATCCTCAATGGCTGACGCAAAGCGGACTGGCTGTCCGTCTACCGCAGTGACTATACACAACATTCATCGAGTTGATGGCATCATTCGTGGTGACCGTCGGGTAACACTGGATGAACTTTTTTCCATGTTGTCCATAAGTAAAGGCAGTGTCCAGAACATCATTAAAGACCTGGGTTATTCAAAAGTTTGTGCACGGTGGGTACTCAGAATGTTGACAGACAGACAACATCGCCGACAAGAAAGAAGAAAGAAATTTTCACTTTGAAGTTCAGACTTGGGGCTACATTTCAATGTGAATTTTATCTGTTTTCTTGCCTATTGAATGAAATTAAAAATTACGAGGCATTACTTTTTGACCGTCCCTCGTATATATATATATATATATATATATATATATATATATATATATATATATATATATATATATATATATATATATATATATATATATATATATATATATATATATAAAAAAATAGAGAAATATATATATATATATATATATATACTGAAGCACATTAAAACCGCACCAGCTGTATAATCCAGGAACAGAGTGTGAAATGTAAATATAAGTGTTTACAAGTTTACATATTTGGAATCTTTATTCATTTTCCTATGAATCCATGCTGGTCATTAATTTGTACATTTGATTGTTATGAAATTCACTGCATTCTGTGCAGGCAAGGGAGAAAACCAAAAATGCAACCAATAAAAAAATTCATTCACACTATCCTCAGTACCTGTATGTCCACCGTGTGCTTGCAAACAAGCTTGGCAGCGGCTCCGCATGGAACGAACAAGTCTCTGAAGGAAATTCCGGGGAATCAAGTCCCATTCACGTGTAAGAGCAGCTTTCGAGCTGTTGCAGATTAGCTGGAGAACCTTGCCTGTAGACTCTGCGTCCAAGCTCGTCCCACAGATGTTCTATAGGGGACATGTCTGGTGATAGGGCAGGCCAATCAATCGTCACAATGTTCTGCTGCTGTAGATGTTGCTGCGTAATGCATGCGGTGCGCGCGCGTGCGTTATCCTGCTGGAGAAGCTGCAAGTCTGGATAATTTGTGAACGCAGGAGCAACAAATGCATCCAGAACCTCATCTCGATGTCACAGCATTAACATTTCCACGGAAGACGTGAAGAGGCAAGCGATGGTGAAAACTGAATCCTCCCCAAATGTGAATACTGCCACCTCCAAATCGGTTGTGCCTGACGAACACAGCAATCTGCAACGCGCTCTCCACACCGTAGCCAAATCCGCATACGTCCATCAGCAAAGGATATGTTGAATCTGCTCTCGTCTGTGAATAGGACAGCATTCCACTGCAGTCTAGTCCATCTGACATGTTGCTCTGCCCATTGCAGGCGCTGCTGACGATGTCTGTGAGTCACGTTTGGCCCAACAATAGGTCGTCTTGCAGTAAGGCCTGTATCTCTGAGTCGTCGTATGACTGTCATTCGAGAGACTTGCCCACGTCTACCCACTATTGCTCTTACTGTTTGACTTGCCGGGAGAGAACGATTCCTTAGGTGACTCAGCACAATATGACGATCTTGCGCAAGGGTAGTAACTCGTGGTTGGCCACTCCGAAGTCTATCCCGGGCACTGCCAGTGGTTCCGTAACGTTCATTGAGACGTACAATAGTGCTGTGGTGGCAATTCATCCTTCTGGCAATGGCCCGTGAGCTCATTCCGGTCTCCAACATACCAATGGCTCGTTGGCAGTCGTTTTCAGATAGTCGTGGCATTTCAAGCACATGTACTGGGTGTTTTGTCTCAACGGCCTTTTTATACAGAGTATACTGCCACAACGCGTACACATTTTCAGGGTCATAGCTGTTGGGAATCGTGTTGCACGTGTAACTTTCATTGTTTTCATGTAGTCTGTACACAAACCCGTGGGTTGAATCATGCACTTTCCATTCCAGCAGCCATTCGCTCTCTACCTCATGACAAACACGGGGAAAATCCATTCCCACACCTTTTTTTTCCAGCTTCTCGGCATCAGTATATATAATAGTGGTGCGTTTTTAATGTGCTTCAGTATATATATATATATATATATATATATATATATATATATATATATATATATATATATATATATATATATATATATATATATATATATATATATATATATATATATAAACATTATCTATATTTATCAGCTATATTTGGCATAAAACGTGTTACAACAACACTTTAACTTATAAAGAAATATCTCCTGCTTCCAAATGTTGTCGAAGTTTAAGTTGTTTGCGTCATCCCAATGTATTGATAATATTGCAAGACTGTTGAGTCTATCTGGAAGCATGTTTCACCTTGGATACAATTTGATCAATTTTAATTTGGAAATGCTGCTTTCTTCTGACGTCATTGTAACAGGGCCGGATAATACATTAGGCTAAATAGGCCAAAGCATAGGGGCCAGGAGATCTTGGGGGCCTGTGCATAAGGTAAAAAATAAAAATGTTAATGCATTGATTTATGGACCCCAAAAAAATGTTTGTCCTTCGATGTTTAGAACTCTTGTACACAATGGCATTCAAGAAAACGTTACAGATGTATTCATTTGTTTTCACATCTGTTTATAACTTTTGACAACCAACTGCTCTGGATAACGGTAATTTTGTGCACTCTTCTTCTTCTTTGATCCTTAGCCGACGACTGCCAAAGTAGTCAGTAACCATCACGCCTGGTGGAGTGTTGGTGTCATAACCTTTGTCTTCAAAGACTGATGTTCATCCCCACCTGCTGGCTATACTTATTCTGTCTATTTTCTTTTCTTGGATGTGTTGATGTGAATGTGCGAGTAGTGCAATGCCATCTGCATATTCCAGATCTTCCAGTGTAGAAAACGTTGTCCATCAAATTCCTCTTGAACTGTCCTCTGTTGTCTGGCGCATCATCCAGTCTATGACTGTCAAAAATAAAGTTGTTGATAAGAGGCATCCCTGTCGTACTCCTGTCTTTTCAAAAGTTAGATTGCTTAACCAAACACTGCATGTAAAGTTAGCATAGAGGCTTTTTATGATGGATGCAATTGTGACAGAATGGGGCGACCCTTCTTGATCTCTGTTTCACTACGGCAGTATCAGTTACATTTTTGTACTGATTTTTATTGCCTGCTTTCAATTGTCGCACTTTCTTTCTTTCTCTGCTATGTGTAGCAGATATTTGGTATTTTCCTTCATACACCCCTCTCTGGGATAAGTCGGCATGTCTGTTTGTTATCCATTTAACTCGCGGGTGCAGCCGACATCAGAACACAGATTAGGCCTACAAATCGCCAGCATATTAGCTAATCGCTGATAAAAGCCAGGGTGCGTGACAGGTAAGAGATTACTTGTCTGGGTGATACGTTTTGGACAGACATAGATGACCTAATCGCTTCCTGTCCGACTTGTTATGACAAGATTACTTTAGATAGTAATAAATTGTTACATCTGAAATACATTGTCGTATGATTTTACAGATGTGTTGGTGAGTTTGCCTGCCAGTGATCAGATATTTCCATGTCATATATGGGAGATGACCTCTGCCTTACGTTCAAAATTTGTCCATGTCAGGAATATTTTGAAATTTCCCCCCCCCCCACCCCCCACGCATGTTTGAAAAGTATTGGAGCTTTTGAGTAGCTCCATAACATACAGATGCGGGGGTGGGACAGGAATATAACCTGACACGCTTCAGTGTTAAGACACTGTGAGATTCACGCTTGCCAAGACACAACCAGACTTGCCAGAAGTTAGAGTTCAGAATTTCCATTTATCAGGCCGGACTTTGTGGAACAATCTTGATAGGACTTACATAGCCCAGGAAATCCATTTTAGTAAGGAAGGCTGAGGAAACTGAAACACACGGAGTCATAGAGGGAATTATCTTATAAAAGTAACGACCCCCAAGAACACGGGTAAGAGGCCTAATCAAGTGCCTTAACTTCATTCATCTGAGCAAAAAGTCTGTGAGCCAGGATTGGCGTAAGTTGTCATTTTACATTCTATATTTTTCACTATTAACAAGTGAACTGATATGTATATATTACCATGTGAATATTAATACGTGAAAATCGCTAGTGGGTGTCCTAGTCATTTGAGGCTGGCAACCTCAGCGTATAGAATGATGATTTCATGAACCACCACTGCACGGGCTGGTGATTGCTTTATTGCTAGTTTCTTAAAGAGAACTAAAAGCAAAAGGTAATCCCAAGTTCCATATGGAGCAGGGAGGGAAGAAAGAAATGTACATTCTAATTATAATACTTACAGTTTCAAACCAGTGTAAATGTCTATGTAAACATATCCATTTTAAAGTTAATGAAAGTTTCAAACTTTTCAATGAGTGTAAATGTAAATGAAAAAAGATTCAGTTTATATTGTGAACACTTTTCACACAGTGGAGATGTAAATGTAAACATATTCTATCTGTACAATTAACCTTTTCATTTAAATGTAAAATAACTATAAAGCTATTCAATTAAAATGTAAATAAAGTTTCTCTCGAGGGATTAAGTTTAATTCTCATCGAGGCTAAATTCTGAGATAGATGGGATGGTGGAATAAGAGAAAGGGGACACATAAGTATGTGTCGGGAAACGCAATACTCAGGAGAGCGTTTCGTTTCTATTCTTTTACCATAGTTGTTGGTGGTGGTACCAGTGACGGTACCAATCTCTGGAACAAAGTGAAGGTAGAAGTGGACTGACGTAGAAACGCAGGACCAGCTTGGCAGTTACTCCTTGACATTTCTGGGAACATGCTGCACCTTTAAACTTGACCAGAGACGTGAGAACTCCAGTGACCTATCTGCACAGAACCCATCAGCGGGAGCAGAAACTACTATTGGCAACTAAGTGAAATCTATAAGCTGCGAAAGTGAACTTTTTTCATAAAGCCTACTATCATTCAATGATGAACATTTTCTTATAAACTATTCAATTATTTTAACCCTTGTTAAAACTAAATGATTATTAAATCTGTTATTTGTTAATATACAAATTTGACTTCGATTCAATCATTTTAAATGTACTGCATGTTTGTCTCAGTCGATTTGCTAATCACACTCTAAACAGAGCTATACCATAATAATAATTCCACTGAGTAAATCAGAGGTGGGGGCTTAACGAGCTGAAACTAATAATTGCTTAATCCTTCACAAAAGTTGTCGGCAGATCATAGAATTAACGTGCTCAGCCAATGCAGCAGGATTTTCGCTTTTCTGAATATCTTGTGAACACTCCCGTGGGATAGAAGCGTCATTACCCTTCTATCTACATCTCTGCCAAGAGTAACTTTGTGCGAAGGTAGACACCTTTGACGACCCACTTTAGACACTCTTGAGTTTTGGCCACTGTTAGACCACTACTGCAAAGCAGTGGAGGCAGTACCGTCACAACAATGCAGCTGGGAATTCCATAAGCCCTCTGTATTTCCCATAGGATGTACCTGTGTATGCTGTCAAAATCATCATCATCATCAGTTGCCATCTCCACAACGGAGGTTGGCTGTAATGGATCTCCAACGTCTTCTGTCTCTTGTCTTGGTGGTACACTCTGATAGACTCTTTCCCGTCCATCTCTTGATGTTATCTTCCCACTTATAGCGCTGTCTTCCCCTTGCACGTTTACCTTTAACTCTCCCTTCTGTTATGGTCTTCTGCAAGGTGTTATGCCTTTTTATGTGGCCAAAGTATTTTAGCTGCCGAACTTTGACCTCTCTCATTAGTTCTCTTTTCATACCTAGATTTTCTAGGACCTCCTTATTTGTTTTCATCTCTTTCCATGAGATACGCCCCATTCTTCTATATATCCACATTTCAAGAGCCTCAATTCTTTCTTCCAAATGCTTATTCATCGTCCATGTTTCTGCACCATACAGAAATGCAGAATATATATAACACTTTATGATTCTCAGTTTTAATTTATGAGATAACTGTTTGGATGTCAGTATATGTTTCATGTTGTTGAATGTAGCTTTGGCCATTCCTATTCTCTTCTTGATTTCTGTTTCACATCTGCCATCTTCTGTTATTATATGACCAAGATATACGTAGCTCTTGACTTGTTCCAGGATTTTCCCATTTACGCTTATCTTTAATGTGGGTTTATCGTCTGTTTTGCTAATTATCATAGTTTTAGTTTTCTCAATATTAATGTCGAGTCCATATTCATGACTTATACTGTTCACTTGCTTCACTAGTTCTTGTAACTCCTGTTCGCTTTCAGCTAACAACACGGTATCATCTGCATATCTAAGGTTGTTTATTGATCTTCCACTGATGTTCAGTCCTGGTATTTCCTGTATCTGTTTGAAATTTTTTTTCGGTGTATAAATTAAATAGGCAGGGGGACAGCACACAACCTTGTCTGACACCTCTTTTTATGTCTATGTATGGTGAATAATTCCTTCCCGATCTTACTGTGGCAGTTTGCTCCCAATAAAGGTTACTGAGTATTCTTATATCTTTTCCATCAATACCTATGTCTTTGAGGCATTCAATTATTTTCTCATGATGGATTCTGTCAAAAGCCTTCTTATAGTCAATGAAGCACATATACATACTTTTTTGGACCTCTGTATATTTTTCTGCTAATCTTCTTAGGCAAAATATTGCCTCTCTTGTTCCACTGTTCCGTCTAAAACCAAACTGTTCTTCTTGGATTTCGCTGTCTACTTTACTTTTTATTCTTTCCTGTATTGTATATATCATTGCATATTTCTGTGATTGTATCTATACCAAAGCTCTCCAGAGCTTCTATCATTTCAATGTTTATGTTATCCATGCCTGCTGATCTTCCTTTTTGTATCATATGAATGGCATTCTCTACTTCTGATCTGAGAATGTGTGGGCCTTCATTAGAATCTGGTGATGGTTTTTTACCTCTGTTGTCCTCGAATAGTTCTTTTACGTATTCTGCCCATCTGTTTGATATGTCTTTCTCATCAAGTAATATTACACCATTTTTGTTCTTGATACAGCTTCCTCCTTGTGCAAACCGCGACCGATTTGATAATTTCTTTATTTCTTCATGCATATCTCTTGTCATGTGCTTCGCTTCCAAGTCTTCTATTTTCTTACATTTTGTTTCTATCCACCGTTCTTTTGCTTCTCTACACATAGTACGTATGTCATTGTCTATTGTTTTATATTCTGGAGTATTTTTTGCTTTCTTTCTTTCTGCCATTTTATTCAAGATGTCATCTGTCATCCAAATTTGATTTTTCTTAGACTCCTTTTTAGGTAAATTTGCATTTGCTGATTGTATGCTTGTTTTTAAGCATTCCCATTTTGCGGTTGCTTTTTCTTCTGGGTTTTCTCTTCTATACTGCTCCATGCTTTCTGTCAATAACTGTTGGTATTTATTTTTGACTTCGATTAAATATTTCTGTTTTATATCTGGTTGTTTCAGCGCTGATATTTCTATCTGGGGTTCCTCCTGTCTTCTGTTTCCTGCTCTTTTCAGCTTTATATTTACTTTGATGACAACTGGATTGTGATCTGAATTTATGTCGGCGCCAGGATGTGTCTTTGCACTTGTGACACTGTTCTTAAATCTATGTTTTATCATGATATAGTCGATTTGATTTCGTGTTACATCTCCTGGGCTTTTCCATGTGTATAATTTCCTTGGGTGATGTTCAAAAAAGGTGTTACATATGACCAGCTGGTTTTCTTCACAGAACTGGATAAGTCTGTCTCCTCTATCATTTCTTGTCCCTAATCCATACTGTCCTACTATTTTCTTGTATTTTCCTTTTCCTACTTTTGCATTCATATCACCCATTACTATCAACACATCTGTAGATTTGACTGGTTTAAGTGTGTGTTGTAGCTCTTCATAGTATTCTTCTATTTCTTCCTCGCTGTAATCTTTAGTTGGTGCATAAGTTTGTAAGATTGATATGTCGAATGGCTTTGCTCTCATCTTTAGTAACATCATTCTGTCATTGTGTGTCCAGTATCCACATACGTATTTTTCTAACTCCTTCTTTATCAACATTCCTACCCCTCTTTCGTGTTTTTCTCCTCCTGAGTGTATAAGCGTGTACTGGTCTCTTGTTATGTAGCCTGTATCCAAAAGTCTTGCCTCTGCAACTCCCAGTATATCGAGTTTCATGTCGGTTGCCTCTAATATAAGATTGTCCAGCTTTCCTTCTCCGTTTAAAGTTCTAACATTCCATGTTCCTATTTTTAGGCTTCTCCTACTAGTTTTTAGGTGGTCTTTCTCAGAATGCTCCCTTTCAACAGAATTTAAGGAACACTCGTCATTATGTACTTCCTTACTCATTAGAGGAGTTGCCTCTTCCCTGTTAATTTGTACAGTAGATTCTTCCCCAGGGGACAGAGAGTTCTCTACATATCGGTTCTTATCTTGTTGTTGTGATTCCATTACTTTCTGTAGGAAGTACGTGGTAAGGCCCCAATCTCTTCCACGGTGGCTAGCCATTGTCTTTTTCTATGTCCGACATGCCTCTAGTGCGCCACACACTTTGCTGTTTCGCTTTGCGAGCCGTTGATCTTCTCAGATTCCTCCGCCTCACTCACCGTCTCAGTCTTTGTGTACTAGGGATGGACATTCCCTTGAGTAAGATTGCTCCTACTCCACCCATGTAGTTTAGCCAGTCAGCCAAGACTGTTGCCCGGGATGTGGCCACCGCCGTACACAAGCGGTATTCTAGGAGCCATACATGAGCTAGACAAAGAGAGGAGAACCAAATAGGATCCTGACTATCCTAAAAAGGACATGGCTGTCTCTCACCGTGAGGTACTATCCCTCTCTCTTTATCCTACATCCCGCTGTCAAAAGCCTTTTTTAAAATCAACAAAGTTAATGTATAGCTGTCTCTGCCATACTGAGTACTGCTCTATAATGTTCCTGAGGGTGAATATATGATCTGCACATCTTCTGTTCTTTCTAAATCCTACTTGTTGAGTTTCTTTCCTCAGTTTATGGTCAACTGCTTTTGAAATTATCTGGATAATTATCCTGCCTAGTATTTTACTGGGAACTGAGAGGAGAGTAATTCCTCTCCAGTTGTTGCAGTCTGCAAGGTCACTTTTCTTCTGCACTCAAATGGGCTAAAAACTATCTGCAATCAACCATGAAGGATGATAAACTGAACAATTTGGCATTGATGCACATAGAATCTTCTATTCTTTGAAAAACTGATTCATTGCCAGTTATTGACATAAAAACCAGAACAATTTATTCCCAATAACATGTATTTATTGGGTTCCTTAAAAAATAATACTAATAAACATTAATTTATATTAAAAAACATAATTACTAATAAAAGAGGTAACCAACTAACACACCAGTCTATTAATAATATTAATATATACCATCACCAAGCTAAGGGGTTTGAACAACAAAAATTAAAATTATTGCCTTATTGCCAATTAAGTGAGAGAGGGGGAACACCAAAAAAAACCTAAATGCTCTTCTTGGCTTAATCCGGACCCGCACTACAACTGATCACAAACATGCGTAGAGAGAAAAGAAAAATGGAAATCTAGTAGTTCTCTCAGTAGCTCATGTAATGAGTTCTCTCAGTAGCTCATGTAATGAGTTCTCTCAGTAGCTCATGTAATGAAGTTCAGGATTTTCAAAGGTTTCCGAAAGGACCAAGAAGAAAGAATTTGCTTCAGTGTATATATTTTCTCGACCAGCATATGACTGTCCACTAACTACAGACTTGGGAAATTTTTTCGACCAGCATATGACTGTCCACTAACTACAGACTTGGGAAATTTTCTCGACCAGCATACGACTGTCCACTAACTACAGACTTGGGAAATTTTCTCGACCAGCATATGACTGTCCACTAACTACAGACTTGGGAAATTTTCTCGACCAGCATATGACTGTCCACTAACTACAGACTTGGGAAATTTGTTTTTCTGAATGTTCGAACTATAATCCCTCTTTGTATCTCTTACTACCACTTCTCTCTCTTTCTCTCTCATTCTCTCTCTCTGTCTCTCTCTCTCTCTGATTAACTAAGTTGACAGACAATTGGCACCTCAACATCAATAACGATAACATTTGTGGAGGAATCTTTGTAGACTTTAGAAAAGCATTCGATATGATAGATCGCGTTATTTTAATCAGAAAATTAGGAACAATGAAAGTTAACTTTAAACTAGTGTCATTATTTAAATCATTCCTGTCCGACAGGCAGCAAGTAGTGTGTTACAATAATTCCTTATCAAGCCCAACCATGATCAATAGTGGTGTTCATCAGGGTTCAATTCCAGGTCCTTAACTTTTTGCCGTATACATAAATGACCTGCCACTACACATCAAGCACTCATCCTGCGACCTATTTGCCGCTGACTGTACCATTTACACAAGTGATAAAAGTTGCAACACACTAGAAGTTTTATTACAAACTGATACAGATAACCTTATCAAATGGAGA
>JAMPIV010010806.1:0-7500 GCA_024509875.1 Oreohelix idahoensis | reverse complement strand
TTCTTGTCATCTCTTGTTCCACTGGCACTTGTGTAGTTCTTGTCATCTCTTGTTTTACTGGCACTTGTCTAGTTCTTGTCATTAGTTCTTGTTCCACTGGCACTTGTCTAGTTATTGTCATTAGTTCTTGTTCCACTGGCACTTGTCTAGTTTTTGTCGTTAGTTCTTGTTCCACTGGCACTTGTCTAGTTCTTATCATTAGTTCTTGTTTCACTGTCACTTGTCTAGTTCTTGTCATCTCTTGTTCCTCTGGCACTTGTCTAGTTCTTGTCATTAGTTCTTGTTTCACTGGCACTTGTCTAGTTCTTGTCATCTCTTGTTCCACTGGCACTTGTCTAGTTCTTGTCATTAGTTCTTGTTACACTGGCACTTGTTTAGTTCTTGTCATTAGTTCCTGTCCCACTGGCACTTGTCTAGTTCTTGTCATTAGTTCTTGTTCCATTGGCACTTGTCTAGTTCTTGTCATTAGTTCTTGTTCCACTGGCACTTGTCTAATTCTTGTCATTAGTTCTTGTTCCACTGGCACTTGTCTAGTTCTTATCATTAGTTCCATATTTGTGATACACCAGAGGCCATTCGCCAGTCTTTGATGGCTGAGTTTTATTTTCCTAAGTTGACCTGTCTCATGGAAGAGAGAACTGAAGGCAGACATAAAGGGGGAAAATAGGACATTGAAAGAACTTGCACGGGACAGGAAAACTTGGCATCAGTTAGTTGAAGGCCTATGCTCCGTGGGCAGCTGAACGGTGATGATGATGATGCTATCTTGCAGAGATGCTCCTCCAAGTGCGCCTTCACTATCATTTACAGCAAGTAGCCTCATAATTACGTGTCTTTATTTGTGCTTCTACAACTCTCATTTTCCCTGGTGGTCGTAATCCATTATCTTCAAAGGTTGACAAACATCGCGTTTCACTTTTTCTCCATTATCTTTCGCGAGGATCGTTTGACCATTTTCACTGTAATGCACGCGCGCATGTCTTCTGCTCCAGTAATCTCTTGGATAATCCACCACCAGAATACGCATTAAACATCGGGGCCCATTTGTCAAACTGCCAACTTGATCAGGTCAGGTTTGTCAGCAGCTTGTCATTGTGTGCCTGAAGACAGGTTTCCGGTGCTTTGAAACGGCTTTGTCAGTCAATACATGGCATATGGGAAGATTTATGTTACTCATCGGGGAGAGCTGTGTCTAAATTTAAACTTATTCCTTGTCTTATCTCGCAGTTATCTGTCAGTTATCTTTATAATATATCGGATATCTTTTCAAAACTTTGTTACGTCAATGTTAAATTTATGTTTTCTAGCCTTTTGTGCGTGCACATGTGTGTGTACTAGTTGTTGGCATCTCTTATAGTTATCTTTGTGTTTTCTCATCTTCTTGGTGCTATCTGGTATCTTATTGTTAAGTTGTCGCCATACTGTTACATCGCTCTTGTCTTGTTGTGATGGTGCTACCTTGTTGGTGTATTGCTCTTGTGTTTCTCTTATGTACTTAATGTACTATTATATTTCTCTTGTCTTTATGTCGTTACCTTCCTATTACATTTCTTTGTCTGTCTATTATGTTGTTACCTTACTGTTATATTTCTCTTGTCTGTCGATTATGTTGTTACCTTACTGTTATTTTTCGCTGGTCTGAGTATTAAATTGTTACCTTACTGTTATATTTCTCTTGTTTGTTTGTTACCTTACCGTTATATTTCGCTGGTCTGAGTATTATGTTGTTACCTTACTGTTATATTTCTCTTTTCTGTCTGTTATGTTATTAACTTATTTATATTTCTCTTGTCTGTTTATTTTGTTTTTGTTACTTTACTGTTATATTTCCCTTGTATGTCTATTATGTTGTTACCTTACTATTAAATTTCTCTTGTCTGTCTATTATGTTGTTACCTTGTTATTACATTTCTCTTGTCTGACTATTGTGTTGTTACCTTATTATTACATTTCTCTTGTCTGTCCATTATGTTGTTACCTTACTGTTATATTTCTCTTATATGTCTATTATGTTGTTACCTTGTTACATTTCCCTTGTCTGTCTATTATGTTGTTACCTTACAGTTATGTTTCGCTTGTCTGAGTATTAAATTGTTACCTTACTGTTATATTTCTCTTGTCTGTCTATATGTTGTTACCTTACTGTTATATTTCTCTTGCCTGTCTATTATGTTGTTACCTTACTATTATATTTCTTTGTCTGTCTATTATGTTGTTACCTTACTATTATATTTCTCTTGTCTGTCTATTATGTTGTTACCTTACAGTTATGTTTCGCTTGTCTGAGTATTAAATTGTTACCTTACTGTTATATTTCTCTTGTCTGAGTATTATGTTGTTACCGTACTGTCATATTTCTCTTTTCTGTCTATTATGTTATTAACTTATTTATATTTCTCTTGTCTGTTTATTTTGTTTTTGTTACTTTACTGTTATATTTCCCTTGCCTGTCTATTATGTTGTTTCCTTACTATTAAATTTCTCTTGTCTGTCTATTATGTTATTACTTTGTTATTACATTTCTCTTGCCTGACTAATATGTTGTTACCTTATCATTACATTTCTCTTGTCTGTCCATTATGTTGTTACCTTACTGTTATATTTCTCTTATATCTCTATTATGTTGTTACCTTGTTATTACATTTTTCTTGTCTGTCTATTATGTTGTTACCTTACTTTTACATTTCTCTTGTCTGTCTATTATGTATTTACCTCACTGTTATATTTTTCTTGTCTGAGTATTATGTTGTTACCTTACTGTTATTTTTCTCTTGTATAAGTATTATGTTGTTACTTTGTTATTATATTTCTCTTGTCTGTCTACAATGTTGTTATATTACTGCTATTTTTCTCTTGTCTGTCTATCATGTTGTTATCTTACTGTTATATTTCTCTTGTCTGTCTATCATGGTGTTACCTTACTGTTATATTTCTCTTGTCTGAGTATTATGATGTTACCTTGTTATTACATGTCTCTTGTCTGTCTATCATGTTGTTATCTTACAGTTATTTGTCTCTTGTCTGTCTATCATGTTGTTATATTACTGTTATTTTTCTCTTATCTTTCAGTTATGCTATTAATTTAGTAATACAGGTACGTATCCTTTTTCCTGAACTCGTCGGGAACAGCTGTGTTTCGGAAACCGGATTATTTCGGTTTCCAGATGTCGCACAAATCACGTTCAAAAAGTAGCCTTAATGTGTTCGAAAATCGCCCAAAAAAACTTTCGCTTTTTAGAATATTTCGGTTTTCGGATGAAAGGAAACGGACGTGAATATCTCTTTTCTTTCTGTGGTATAGTTACCTTACTGTTTTAAATCTCTTGTTTTTCTATTAATTGTATACTTAACTATTATATTTCTCTTGTTTTGTTGTTATCTTGTTACTTCACCGTTATGTCGCTCTTGTCCTTCTGTTATATTGTTAATTTACTTTAAAATATCGCTTGTCTTTCTATTATGTTGTTAATTTACTATTATGTTTCTCTTGTCTTTCTCTTATATTAGTACTTTACCTGTTACATTGTTACCATTCCTGTTATATTTATTTTGTATTGTTGCTTTGCTGTTACATTAATTTTATTTCACTTATCTTTCTATTACATTGTTTCTATACCTGTTAAATTTATCTTGTATTGCCGCTAAGTTGTTACATTAATATTATTTCTCTTATCTTTCTATTACATTTTTACCATACCTGTTATATTTATTTAGTATTGCCGCTATGTTGTTACATTAATATTATTTCTCATGTGTTGTTGTGAAATTTTTACCTTTATGTTCTACATTGTCTTGCTGTCAAGTTTCGTTGATCTAATGGTCTTAATAACATCTTTTTTTTTATTGTGGTGCTGTTATTTTGGAAATTGGAAAACAAGAACATGGAACTGATGTAAGTAACCAGAACATTCTTCTTGGTTCACTCTCAAACATCAACTTGAATATGTTCAAAGAACTGTTGTAAGTAACCAGAACATTCTTCTTGGTTCACTCTCAGACATCAACTTGAATATGTTCAAAGAACTGTTGTAAGTAACCAGAACATTCTTCTTCTTTCACTCTCAGACATCAACTCTGTTGTAAGTAACCAGAACAGACATCAACTTGAATATGTTCAAAGAACTGTTGTAAGTAACCAGAACATTCTTCTTGGTTCACTCTCAGACATCAACTTGAATATGTTCAAAGAACTGTTGTAAGTAACCAGAACATTCTTCTTCTTTCACTCTCAGACATCAACTTGAATATGTTCAAAGAACTGTTGTAAGTAACCAGAACATTCTTCTTCGTTCACTCTCAGACGTCAACTTGAATATGTTCAAAGAACTGATGTAAGTAACCAGAACATTCTTCTTCGTTCACTCTCAGACATCAACTTGAATATGTTCAAAGAACTGATGTACACTTGTAAGTAACCAGAACATTCTTCTTCGTTCACTCTCAGACGTCAACTTGAATATGTTCAAAGAACGCAATGGTCAGCTTGAGGCTGTTTCTACTCCATAGAACGTTTCCAGGAATGATACTGGTCAATGCCAGATTTAACCAGACAGCTGCTCATGCGTCAGTTCTTATAAATGCCCATGTAGCATGTTGTTTTAGTTGTTGTTGGTCTCCTATTTTAAAAGTTGGTTTGGTTTGGTTTGGCTTGGTTTGGTTTGGTTTGGTTTGGCTTGGTTTGGTTTGGCTTGGTTTGGCTTGGTTTGGTTTGGTTTGGCTTGGTTTGGTTTGGTTTGGTTTGGCTTGGTTTGGTTTAGTTTGAAGAACTATCTTCATTGCACACGGACAACTCCATCAGTGCTCCGATCTCCTCCTTAGATCACACAAGGAGTATTTCAGAAAGGTGCACGAATTCCGTAGCACCGGCGAGAATCCCAATGTGTGTTTATATGAATCACACATTCTAAAAATATTTTTGGTGGGTAGGTTTCTAATTTTTAAATTTTGCCAGGGCAGCGGCCTTATGGCCTACTCTTTATGATTTCCAACTGCCGTGGGATTATTAACGTGCGCAACTTGTACACGGGACTTCCTTTCTTTTTCGCCCTTATCCGAGAAAGCTAGGCATCCGATCTCACTACCCATGAGACCAGGGGGGAGTATGACATCATTAGGTACACTGGTTCTAAACAAAAAAATTGTCGATTAACTATATTCCTTCTACTGGGAATCGAACCCGGTACCTCTAGAATTCGAGGTTGATATTAATAGTTGCTTTGTTAAACTGTGCCCGTGTATATTCTGATGATTTTTCCCTCTTTTGCTCTTCTTCTCTTTCTTCAGATTTTCTTTGGTCTTGACATTATAACGGGAGGAAGTCTGATCACCAGAAGTAGTCCCTCCATCAGACGTGTGATCCGGCCATTTTATTTCCTATACACTTTAAGGAGCTCTGGTCTGTCGCGGCAAAGATGCCTGGTTCGTTTTACGTTATCGACACGCTCTACCCAGCTGTAAATGGGTACCTGACTTTGAGGTAGAAAAGGAAAAGGCAGCAAGGAAGGGAACTTGTCACACGACCTCTCGATGCTGGACCTAGTACAGTGAAGTCTCTAACACCTCACTCCCGTACGGCAGTATCTGCTATGCGACTACCTTTTTTTATACACTTTAAGGGACGTGGGTCCACTTAGGTCACGACTTCCAAGTGTCAGCCTCCTGGTGTTTTTCTTTCCCACCTGCGCTCTGATATTGAACCCACTCTACCTTTGTAGAGACTTCTCAATTCACTCCTCTTTAATTCATTCTGCCGAACAGAGGCAGTTGTGCGAGCAAGATTTAGCTGTATTTAAATTATAAAGCGTAAAGGTATTCCCACAGCTGCTACAGTCGTAGAGGAGAGAAGTGTTAGAGACTTCACTATACTAGGTCCATCTTTTTGAGGTGGGGTGGATAGTTCACTTCCTCACTGTCTTTGCCTTCCCTAACTCATGAGCAGCGTCAGGTACCAAATTACAGCTGGGTAGACTGGAGCGTAACGACACCTGGTTCGATCCTGCAACCTGGTATTTTTGTTCTGAATTTCCAGTGGCGTACTGAGGGAGGTGCGAACTGGATGGTCCACCTCGGGTGACAACCAGGACGATGTTGCCTTCGGACACTATTATGATAGTACTTACTGTTAAAAATATACCTGCAAGCGTTTCTTTATTGAGGGGAAGGGGGTGCCAAAAATAGAATCCGCCCCAGGTACCGAGTACTTTATGTAGGCCCCTGTCAATTCCATAGCCTCTTGCGGTTTTTTTCCACAGCCAGGACGATATCTTTTCCCGCATTTTCACCAAGTTTTTTCAGTGTTTTTGTTCCTGACTGCACTTTCAAAGCTCAATTTTTCATTTGAAATTGTATTTTTTTTAAAGATGTCAAGTTCCGTAATTTTGGAGAAATCTGAAGATTAACCTGGCTTACCTGGCTTATTTAAGCCGTACATCGTCATCCCGATTACTTCCTGCGTCTTTGTCGAAGATGCTTTCAAGAGAAGTAAAGCATTAATTTGCACACGTGTCGTGAAATATTCTAATCCACATATATAAATTATCAGGTAAATATAAAGCCTAACAAATACATTTAATAAAGAAAAGAGAAATGGTAAAAGAAACAGTGCTGTCACAATGACTGTACGCAAAATCCCCCTTGTTTTCTGCTTCGTCTGCAAATTGTAACGCTTTCACGTTGATAGTAAAAGCCTACTATATTATTACCCGCTTTCTTCAATGAAACGTGTACTAAACTTGAGATACGCAAACTGATCAATGACCTAAATTTAATATCTCATTCATTCCATTTTATACACGGCGTAACTAAAAGACAGATAAAGCAGGAGAGAGAGAGAGGGGCGAATGAAAGCAAGGACACATGCAACACTAAACACGCGTCGCGCGATACACAATTGCTGCCATCACGCGTGTAAGGCCACATGCACTAACTTTTTTTTTCAGACGGACAGTGATAAAAACACTAACCTTCCCAGAGTTAGGTTTTAAAAACCTGGAAAACGCTTATTAGAAAAGATGACATTAGATGGGTTTACGTTTGAAAACATTACAGTACCCAGACAGCACATCTTCGAAACAGGAGGTAGAAGAAATTGCATATTTTGAACGCAGCCACTTAGCTCTTTTAAATTTGTATATTTGGGTTCCTTAGGGCTTGCGGACAAAGAATATGTAAAACGTTACGCAAATAGTCTAGGAATTACCAAGTTATAACCAAAATAAAATAGTGGGGGTGCCTGACAGCATGAAATCATTTCTGCTCATAAAATTTTTTTATAACGTGTTTGAAAAAACCTTACGTTACGGAAATAGCCTACCATGTTAACTCCAAATTGATTGGAGCGCAACAAATGTAAGACTAAACACGATTGGTCGGGCTATAAATACTATCTTGTGTTGTTATAGGAAACGAATAGAAGGGGTACTTTTTTGAAAAGATGTGTAGACGTGGTTTCATTGGGTAGAGCTGCGAATATACTCGATTCAGAGCGTCTGTTCATTGCCA
>JAMPIV010010805.1:517500-541577 GCA_024509875.1 Oreohelix idahoensis | reverse complement strand
ATATCTTGTCTATTCTAGTAGAAGCAGAACTGTTTTTCTCATTCCTACACACTAATCACTTTGATTTGACTCCTCACAATAGCTGATGGAATTTTCCACACAGAGTACTGTTGCGTGATAAATTCTCGCAACATCATTTTATTACAATATCTATTTTATAACGCAAGGGCAACAACTGCTTGAAATTTATAGTCACTTTTCTCGGTAAGCATTTGTCTTCTCGCGTTGGTATCGAATGCAGTTAAGTTTGAGCTGTGGTCATTTTGCGCTGGACTGCGCATGACTTGTCTTGCTTCTTGGTCGATCGGTTTCCGCCCACCACTAGTGGAGTGAGCGATTTGGAATGGCGAAAGAGATGCCTCGTTGAAGAGGGGATCTCCGCTTTTTTTTTGTTCTGTCAGGAATGTGAGAGTCCTCTTATGGATATTTCGTTTATTCGAGATAATACCTCTAGTGTATTTGCACATGCCGGGAGGCATAATATTTCTGTGTATTTCCGGAAGGCAAGGTAAATTACATTTTCATTAACTCTATCGATTTTTGGTCGTGAACGATTTCTGGTTCATAGCCTGTCTTCGAAAGTCGTCGTCACGAGATGTTTTCCTAGCTCACATGTCGCTGTATTGTGCTGCATCGGTTGATGCAGGTTCCAAGGACCATTACTTGCTACTTTGTTAAATGAACTAGGTTTGAAAAACCTTTATTATCTAGAGGATATTTTTGAGGACATTATTTATACTTCGGCAGACGTGTCTGTCTTGCTGAAGTCAAACTAAGGAGAGTGAACTGATCTCATACATCTGGTTATCTCCTGGCTGTTATAGAAAAGGATGGAGTTTTTCACCTGACTACATTTACAGCACTATGAAATATAACATGCATCTGACTCATCATTGTAATGCTGTCTACCGTCTATTGCTGTATTGAATGTTGCTGTGATAATGACTGTTTGATGTGCCTACATATTCGCGTAACCATTTTGTCACTGTGGCGTCCACAATAAATAATGAAAAAAAACGTCAACGGCTGTTACAAGAATCATTGACTTTATACGTCGTGAGTTTACTGACGTCCTATGTGGATTGCCCTGTTATTTTTGTATGAACATTGTTTTGACTGAACACATCTGCACACCACACAAAACCAGACATGCGGATACCATCCATCATCATATGGCATCACGCATCATTTGGTGGCCATAAGCTGGTTTGATTCTGGTACCAGCAAACACGGGGTCCCTTACCCACTTCATTTTCAACAAGAATTCATCAGCATCCTTCAAGAAATTAACATTCTTCAATACAGTCAACATCTTCAAAATTTTCAAAGTACTCGGCGTTGCCCGGTAAAAGTCAAAATTTCAACTTTTTGACGGAAACAAGAATTTGACAGTACCCGGCGTTGTTACATGTTGCCGGATAACTCGGACTGCTGTTATCTTTTACGCAAGTCAAGCAAGTTGCTGCTGTCAAGGTTCCAGTGCTGTCGTTTTTGTGAAGGTCAAGTGCCGGTTGAAACGGGTTGTTTTCTGAAGAAGGCCAAGTACCGATTTCCATCAACTTACTTTTGGATTAGAAGGTCAAGTGCCGAAACAACTCAACACACAGTATTTCAGAAGCTCTTGTACCATCGTGTTAGCAGTGGAAGCAGTTCAGATGTGCCATCATCGTTGGAGCTTCGCTCTTTAGGACGTTGATTGACATCCGTTTTTTCTGCTGTTCTACGATTGGAAGCCTATAAGTTAAGTGGCCTGTTTGTATGTAAACTGTGCCCTTATACTTCTGCTGAGTCTTCTGTGTATCATCTCATTCTATATGTTATATGTTTATATGTTATTTGTATATTTATATGTTTATATTTCAGCGGGTTCTCGGTTGGGTGGTGTCTCCGTTAGATTATGCCACGTCATAGAGGTCGTCTATTGTGAGCGTTTTCTGTAGGGTTTGCAAATTTCCGATACTGGAATTTGCTAAGCGACTTCTGTTGCTATTTATGTTAGCTGTGATGACATGTTTTAATATTGTTTTCGTTATTATTTCGCATTCTTTAGTTTTGTTTTGATTTGTTTGTATTTGTTAGCCTACTCTTGTCTATAATTTAGTTTCACACAACATTTTTGTTTATACACTGTGGTGTCATGTATTTTGTTTAATTATCGCGCAGATATCGTCACATTTTTTGTGATATTTCATTAATTTCTGCTTTATTTTTAGTTGATTTCTGCGAACGTTTTTGTATTGTTGCTGATCTTTGTTATTGTTTACATTGTTATTGTTTACATTGTTTGTATTGTTTACATTTTCAATGTTTACATTCTGCATGTGTTTACATAGTCATTGTTTACAGTTATAGTAATTAGTTAATGGGCTATGCTAATGCACTGTTACTACTACACTGATGATAAATGAATGATGAATAGTGTCGTGCACTATTGAATGAGAAGTGCACTTATGATCAAGAATTGATTGTTGATATTTCATATACAAGTTCTTTGATTGGAGACTTGTTTCCCACAGAGACTGGGATAATATAAGGTGATGTGAATATACAAGTGCTTAATTAAGACTTGTTACACTTAGGTTTGAAATAAATTAGTTAATTATTTCAGGTTTTGGACTCATATGTTAGACAACATGTCTACATTTGAGCACTTTATTGAGCAGGGTAAATTGCTTGGGAAGACTGGTGATAAGTTAGAAGAATTTGCAACTGCTCGATATGATAAAGCAATGGAAGCTGAACAAAAGAAACTGCATATGGAAGCTGAACAAAAGAAACTGCAGATGCAGGTGGATGAAAAAAGATTCCAAATGGAAATGGAAAAACAAAAAAGGGAATCAGAAGCTGAGGAAAGAAAACTCCAGCTACAGCTAGAAGCTGAAAGACTTCAAAAAGAGGCTGAGAATAAAAGACTTGAAAAAGAAGCTGAAAATAAAAGACTTGAAAAAGAGGCTGAAAATAAAAGACTTGAAAAAGAAGGTGAAAATGAAAGACTTCAAAAAGAGGCTCAGGCTGAGGAAAGAAGATTACAGAGAGAGTCTGATGAGAGGAAAGAGAAAGCAAAAATGGAACATGAAGAAAAGGTCTTAGCTTTAGAGTTGGAAAAATTGAAATTGACGAGCATGAGTAATGGTAATGATTCAAACAAGGGTTCATCTTCTGGTAAGGCTAATAATGATACTTTTAAGATTAAGTTACCAACATTTAGTCCTTCCAGTGATGACATAATGTTCTATCTGGACAGATTTGAACAAGCATGTACAGCTCATAACATAGACAAAGCAAAATATGTTTATCAGTTATCAGGGATACTGACAGGTAAAGCTCTAAGTATATTAAATATGGTGGATGAACCTGACAAGAACAATTATGAGGTTGTCAGGGCCGCTTTGTTAAAGAAATATCAGCTTAACGAAGACGGCTATCGTCTACAATTTAAAAACATGTTACCTGAAAATGGAGTTGAATTCTCCGAGTTTATTGCAAGAATACGCATTACTTTCTCACGATGGGTTGAACTATCTAAGACGGAAAAAACTTATGAAGGACTTATGGACTTAATACTTAGAGACAAAGTCATGTCGTCTGTCAATGAGTCTTTCCTTGCTTTCCTTCATGAACGTAAACCTAAAACAATAAAAGAAATGGAAGATTTCTGTTGCCAATACGTAACTGCGCACCCACACATAACCATGGGTAACTCTAAGGTGAAAGAAGGTTTACCAGTTGCTTCGGCAGCTCCGTATGGCCAAAACTTTGCTCGTAGATTCCAACAAAATTTTGATAGAAAGAGTAGCGGTAATTTCTGTCAAAATCATGGAAATCAATTTCATGGTGATTCTTCTTCGAAGAATTGGAGACAACCTGATAGTACTCGTTACTATCACCCTAATAATTATAAGCATTTCAAAAGAGGATATGGTAATAGAGGTTATTCCTGCCGAAGACCTCAGAACCAAACAAATAGATGTTCGCATCAATGTGAACATGATAGTAATCGTGGAAACTGGAATTCGAACCAGGATAACAATTACAATAGAGACAATAATAACTGCAGAGATAATAATAACTCTGATAACTTCAGAGGTAATAATAGTCGGGGTAGATCTCAACACAAAAAAAAGAGATATCAGCAGGCTAATGCTGTACAACAGGAAACTGAGGGAGCCTGTAATCATGTTGTTGATAGTAAAAACTTTGACGCTGTCACTGGTTCTGCTTTTGACTTTGAGAGAGCAAACAAATGCCCCCAATGCAGTACTTTATTCGAACCGGGTACCATAACTACTTTGAGTTGTGGTCACCCACTTCCCACTCTTCCTGCTGCTGTTGCGCATGACGGGAGGGTTCTTTAATTCTACATAAGGGTCTTGTTAATGATACTCCGGTCTCACTACTTTTCGATTCCGGATGCACCACTATTGGTGTTAGACAATCGCTTGTAGATCCATCTTGTGCTACAGGAAGGGTTATTAAATGTGTCACATTTGGCGGCACTCTAGAAAAATATCCTACTGCTGTAATTCGCATTGCCACTCCTTTCTTTACTGGAGATGTGCATGCTTGTCTCTTACCTAATCCTATTGCGGACCTTATTATTGGTCGTATTCACGGAGTTAGGGAGTGTACCCCACAGCAGATTGCTGCTTGGGAAGATAATAACATGCAAGCTACAAATGCAGTAGTTACAAGAGCACAAGCTCTACAAACACCCGAAACTTCACTGAATAGTGATAATGAAGTTGATAGCCAAGATAGTCACTTAGTAATTACTCGTGACTCTTTCATAAAATTGCAAGAAGAAGATCCTTCTTTAAAAAAATTCTTCGTTCTTGCGAAGAAAGGTGATCCGAATCAGGATACAAATAGAAAATCTTGGATTGCAATGAGAAACGGCGTACTTGTACGTATGGTACAAGATTCGACTACGTCGGCACATTCGCAAATTCTTGTTCCCAAGAGCATGAGAGTCAAAATATTACAACATGCTCATGACTCGCAATGTGCTGGACATATGGGTTTTGCCCGTACGAAGTCGAGAGTCCTTGCGGCTTTCTTTTGGCCTTTTGTCAATAAGGACATTCGTATTTACTGCCGATCATGCAAGGTATGTCAGGAGGTCAAATCTAGAGGACCACGACATGCTGCGCCTATCCAGGCTGCTGACATTCCTATTCGGCCGTTTCAGAAAATGGCCATAGATATTATTGGCCCTTTTAAGGTCAAGTCGGCCAGAGGACATCAGTTTATCCTTACATGTGTCGATATGTGCACACGTTGGCCAGAGGCTATTCCTCTTAAGAGCATATCTACTACAGATATCGCAGATGCTCTTTGGTTGATATTTTCTCGCTTGGGGTTCCCCAGAGAAATATTGTCAGACCATGGCACTCAACTCATATCTGACACTATGTCACAGGTAATGTCTACCTTACATATTGAACGATCTCTCAGTAGTATCTACCATCCTATGTCTAATGGGTTAGTTGAGCGTCTGAATAGAACGCTCAAGACTTTGCTTGGTAAGATAACTGAAGATCATCCTCAAGATTGGGACAGGGTTTTACCCGCGGCTCTCTTTGCCTATAGAGAAGTCCCTAATGAACACACAGGATTTTCTCCCTTCGAACTTGTCTTTGGCGCGCGTCCACGCGGCCCTATGTCTTTATTACACGATCTCATCACTGCCGATGATATTAGCGATGAAACTCAATCCTCATATGAGTATGTCATTGCTCTTAGACAAAAGATCATTGAGGCATGTAAGCTAGCAACTGCTTCATCAGAAATTGCTAAAGAGAAGGCAAGGCAGTTTGCTAACAAGAATAGATGTCTACGACAACTTTGTCCAGGTGACAAAGCATTCGTCCTACTCCCCAGTAGGGAAAATAGACTTCTTATTGCATGGAAAGGTCCGTATGCAATAGTCTCTCGGATTTCCGATGTTGACTATGTGGTCGATATTGATGGAAAGCATAAAACTTTCCACATAAACATGCTTTCGGAATTTCACGAACGTCCGGACTATTTGCTGCCTATTTTCCAGGCAACGGATGATGCTCCTGCACCTCACGGTCATTATTCATCCCTGTCTGTCATTCAGGATGAGGAAGCTACCTTCTCTGATGTCAACCTTCCCCTTCCAGTGGTTCCATTACATTCCACGGAATCTTGGAAAAACGTTTCTGTTTCTCCTAATCTTTCTGGTGACGAACATCGACAAGTCTCGTCGATGTTACAAACATTTCAGGATGTTCTCACTGACATTCCTGGACACACAGATGTCATAGAACATGACATAATTCTTACCGACAATAATCCAATTAGGGTTAGGCCGTATCCTATTCCTATACACTTTCAGTCGCAAGTGGAAAAGGAATTGGATGAAATGATTCAATTAAATATAATTGAACCATCGACTTCACCATATTCTTCTTCCATGGTTATTGTCCGGAAGAAGGATAAGAACATACGAATTTGCGTTGATTATCGCAAATTGAATCAGGTCACAAAGTTCGACGCTGAACCGATGCCTTTGTTAGAAGATCTACTGATTAGACTTTCTAATTCTAGATTCTTCACTAAACTTGACTTGTCTAAAGGTTATTGGCAAGTGCCTTTAGCAGAGCATGCCAAACCTCTTACTGCTTTTTCTACACCTAGGGGTCTATTTCAATGGAATGTTATGCCTTTTGGTCTCATGAACGCCCCTGCCACTTTCGTTCGCATGATGCGTCGAATTCTGTCACATCGTTCGGATGTCATCGCATACTTAGATGACATCTGTCTCTTCAGTGATACCTGGGAAGATCACTATTTAGGGTTATATGACTTACTGTCCACTCTACGTGAGAATAATTTGACAGCAAAACCTTCTAAAGCTTTTGTTGGTTTTGGTGAAATCTCTTTCCTGGGTCATCGTGTTGGTCATGGTCTCTTGAAGACAGAAGACCACAATACTTCCAAAATACTGAACATCTCTGTTCCTAAAACGAAGAAACAAGTTAGGAGTCTCTTAGGTTTAATTCAATTTTATGGGAGATTTATTCCAAATTTATCTTCGATCATGGCACCTCTCTCAACATTGTTGAAGAAAGGTTCGCCTAATCTGGTCCGTTGGTCTGAAGAATGCCAATCTTCACTAGACCAAATCAAGAATATATTTTCTTCTCCTCCCATCTTAAGATTACCTACTCTTGATAGGACTTTTGTTCTTCGGAGTGATGCTTCATCCACTGGGATTGGAGCAGCACTGATGCAAGAATATGCAAATACTCTGCATCCTGTTATGTACATTTCTAGAAAACTAAATGCGGCAGAGAGGAACTACTCGGTTTTAGACCGTGAGTTGTTAGCGATGGTTTGGTCAATTCTAAAGCTACAAAGATTCCTCCTGGGCGCACATTTCATTCTAGAGACTGATCAGAAAGCTCTTACAGCTATTCAGACTAAGAATTTGAAGAGTTCGAGATCCACTCGATATGCTATAGCTCTTCAACCTTTTCACTTCACGGTACGAGCTATCCGTGGTGCGGATAATGTGATGGCTGACATTTTGTCTAGATGCCCACATGACTCCAACTAATACTTCTGTCCTATATTTCCATATATTACAGAGTCATAACACACCTATATTTCTACAATAGATTAGCACATCTGTACTTACTTTATATGTACACACTATCGTGCTTTGTTGTCATCTTCTTCTGTTCGTTTTTTAAGATGATAGAGGAGGACTGAGTAGTTAATATAAGGGCCGTTAGTTTACTAAACAGCCACAATTATTAATAATGTATTGTACCTTATGAAGCATATTAGTTATTAATTAGCATTATATTGCTTGTACTTTCTCAGAATGTCATTGTTGAGCTGAGGACTTACCTTACTAGTATCAAGCATGACGAGTTCTAGATTGTGTACTTACCCTCGGAATACCAGAGCATATGTCCTGGATCGTCATGTAGTTTAACTTTACTATGTACTTATGTCATTACATGTCAAAGAATGTACTATTTAAATTTTCCTATCAGATTTGTACATCCATTTTTAAAGACAATATTAGAGTATGCTGTTTAATGATGATTATAGTAACTTGCATACGTATATTGTGTTTACATGCTAACGTGATGTGTGTTGGTGACACCTCCCCGATGTGAATATTTTTTGAGACATATTTATTTTTCTGTTGAGGTATATCCTCACCAGACACTCTATAAGTAGCCTATTGTTTGGCAATTTTGTTAATTATCAGCGCATAATTCGTGCGTTTTGAGCCGCTTATCGCATGCTCTTTGATATTTAAAAAAAAAAATATGTTCCACATTTTTTTTTATCGGGAGGAGGTGGTGATATGTTGCGTGATAAATTCTCGCAACATCGTTTTATTTCAATATCTATTTTATAACGCAAGGGCAACAACTGCTTGAAATTTATAGTCACTTTTCTCGGTAAGCATTTGTCTTCTCGCGTTGGTATCGAATGCAGTTAAGTTTGAGCTGTGGTCATTTTGCGCTGGACTGCGCATGACTTGTCTTGCTTTTTGGTCGATCGGTTTCCGCCCACCACTAGTGGAGTGAGCGATTTGGAATGGCGAAAGAGATGCCTCGTTGAAGAGGGGATCTCCGCTTTTTTTTGTTCTGTCAGGAATGTGAGAGTCCTCTTATGGATATTTCGTTTATTCGAGATAATACCTCTAGTGTATTTGCACATGCCGGGAGGCGTAATATTTCTGTGTATTTCCGGAAGGCAAGGTAAATTAACATTTTCATTAACTCTATCGATTTTTGGTCGTGAACGATTTCTGATTCATAGCCTGTCTTCGAAAGTCGTCGTCACGAGATGTTTTCCTAGCTCACATGTCGCTGTATTGTGCTGCATCGGTTGATGCAGGTTCCAAGGACCATTACTTGCTACTTTGTTAAATGAACTAGGTTTGAAAAACCTTTATTATCTAGAGGATATTTTTGAGGACATTATTTATACTTCGGCAGACGTGTCTGTCTTGCTGAAGTCAAACTAAGGAGAGTGAACTGATCTCATACATCTGGTTATCTCCTGGCTGTTATAGAAAAGGATGGAGTTTTTCACCTGACTACATTTACAGCACTTTGAAATATAACATGCATCTGACTCATCATTGTAATGCTGTCTACCGTCTATTGCTGTATTGAATGTTGCTGTGATAATGACTGTTTGATGTGCCTACATATTCGCGTAACCATTTTGTCACTGTGGCGTCCACAATAAATAATGAAGAAAAACGTCAACGGCTGTTACAAGAATCATTGACTTTATACGTCGTGAGTTTACTGACGTCCTATGTGGATTGCCCTGTTATTTTTGTATGAACATTGTTTTGACTGAACACATCTGCACACCACACAAAACCAGACATGCGGATACCATCCATCATCATATGGCATCACGCATCAATTACTTAACATTTCAGTGTTGTGATTGTTCTATAGGAATATATACAGCAGTGTCAGCTGAAAGTATTGCAGTAGACAACCAAACACTAATGGGGTCTAAGGCGTGAATCTAGATGACAATATCTGACGCTCCTGTGTTGGTCCAGGAATGCACTTTTTGATCTAGTATTCAAGACTTCGGATGTAGTGTGACACAAATGAACCGGGTACAATATGTGACAAGTGGCTAGCATTTGATCATTGGGTCCACAAGCCGACGTGTTGATGAATGAGTGTGTTCAGATGTTTGCATTTATATGAATGGATCAGTTCTGATAAAGAATAGCGAGACAAAACAGGTGTCTATCTGACGAACATTTCTAAAATAATATAATATACGAATAAAATGTAATACATGTATACATGACTACGATGTTACCGCCACCTTTCACATTATGGAGTGCCATATCGATTATTCCAGTATAATAGTTTCAAATAGATCATTCCTACTGATGTTTATGCTAAACGTTGGTGTCGTACAGTAGGTTAATTGGTTTATTGGGCACAGTCTAAGTAAAGAGTAGAGGTTGACTGATACAGGAGAATGTATAGAAAATAGATTTCACAGGTGGTAGGTTGAGGGAAAGATATGTCTCTGGAATGAATAGGTTTCTCTTATCCAGCCTATCCGCACAACTGTACTTTGTTATAAGACAGTCTTTGCCTCCCTTATCTAAAATAAGAACATGTTACTCTACACACACACAACAATATATGACAACAATGACACACAAACGTAAAAAAACTAAAGATAAATGGGTATGGGTCTGACCAGCACACAAAGTTAAGTTCTCTTGTTGTTTATTATCACTAAAAACTGTATTTACAAAATCAGATTACCCAAAGATATTAAGAAAAGCATTTACATATAGAGGAAAAAAAGAAGAATGGTACGCCTTCACTGCATAGGAAAAATAACCCAAAGAAAATTTTTACCCAAAGGTTGAAAGTTAGCACTAGGTTTACATAATAACAATATTGGTACAATAAAAGACCAAGTAAAGTAAATAGAATCAAATCAAACCACCAAAGATTAATAGATAATTTCCAGTAACAATAAAATCAACACACGCTCTCTCATTCATGTGGCTACCTCTCACACTTTTACCTATTTTGTATTTCTTCCCTTGGGTCTGTGGTATCCCTTGGTAAATTTATTCCATGAAAATAATCCCTATTTTACTGTTGATTAGTGTATCACACACAGCTGTCGAAAACACAAATTGGTCCCAGTTCATCTAAAAAAAACTAATGAGGTGAACGCCGAATAAGTTATGGTCCACGATGAATCCTGGAAATAATATGAATCATAAAGGGTTGTCTTCACTGTTCTAAAAAGAACTAGCACTGTTCCTCCAATGTGTGCACAGGAAAATGTGATTCTAGATACAGGAACTACAACTGAATAATTTCGTTGCGACAACTCTTGCAGTTTTGAAGGCGGGCGAGGAAAACAGTCTTGTTTCCCGCTCGGCTGGAACGTCTATTTGAATATAGGGGTTTACTGAGGGTCCTTGGTGTTTACCATTTAAGAGGGGGGGGGGGGGGGGGCGAGCACTTCTAGAGTTCGGGAATAATCCGGTGCTACAAATGTTACCAATGATGATGATGGATTTTCTATCGGCCGACTCTTTGTCAGTGTGTCAGTCCTGCATAGTGTATATTTTAGTACTCCACTTGGATTACAACTGTCAGGTGTTGGGGAAAATAATAATAATAATGTATCCAGGTATACGACACTGTTGGCTGATAAAAATAGTATCCTGGATTTGGTAAGTCCAGTATTATAATTTATAGTCATACAGTATCTTCGGCTTGTACACGCTTAACCATGGAAATGGAAAAGAAAAGAAAAGACCGCTGGTTCGTCCAATTGGGATCAGGTCTGCTAAAAATACAAGAAACATTTTATGAGAAAATGCTACCACTCTATGTAAATATAAATATGTATAGACGGGGACACGATAGTCTCTCCTCGGCTCTGTCAAATCTTGAAGAATTTAAAAGATACACTGTGTTCTTCCCTACATCTGACATACAGACACCGCTGGCTGCGTAGGTGGGTCGGACTGAGTCAATGAAGACTTTCCCGCCCCTTCTCGCGGCTGGCAGTCACACGCACAGTGTACAATTTATTATTTTCTTCTCACAATGCGCCACGTACAAATTATCACCTATCATTTAGAATCTAGTAAACTGTCGGTGTCTGTTAATTTGTCGTATGGCATTTAAAAAATAATAGAAGCTATAATAACAATAATTTTAAAAAATGAAATATAAACAGTATTTATTTCCATCTCAGTATCAGTCGTTTAGCCTCTCTAAGTCCGGTCTGGTTAACAGTCTTTTTTCTCTCTCTCTCTCTCTCTCTCTCTCTCTCTCTCTTTCTCTCCTGGAGAGTTTAGTGATGCGTCGGTCTACACTGTAAACAAAATTTACCGCCTCGTCTCAACTAGGTAGCGGTCGGGGACGTGGTCTAACATTTTAGTTGAATATCTGATTATGAAAATCGCTACGCGTTATTTTATTTAATACGCCTTACTAGAAAGAAAAAATCTAAATGAAGTAAAAGTGTTTAACTTTAAATGCTATCACCGTGAAATACTTCTAACTTTTAGAACTATTTTCCTCTTACCAGAAATACGGAATTAAATCTCAACGAATCACTTATAACAATCCAAAAGAAATGGTTTAAGGCTGCGCGCTAGATTCTTCTCAAATTCTTAGTGACGACTGATAGTTGGGTTATAGAAACAGTAGTATATATATCAGTAAATTCCTCTTGATCTCTAAATGCGTTATTTCGCGCTCCTGGGTGAGACAAAAATTCTGAAGCTAGAGGTACCAAGATGAAAGGCTTTACGTTCGGTATTCCAGAGTTTCTCGCCTGCAGCTTTGACCGACATCAAAAGACGTTCTGTTCTACTAGCGAGTTTCCTTGTAGGATGCCAGTGTTTCCAGATCAAAGGATATTGGGGATTTTTTAGATTTCCCTTGAGCAACTTCAAAGAACTCTGTTATCTCTCTCTCTCTCTCTCTCTCTCTCTCTCTCTCTCACGTGCTGTCTGTCAAGTATTATATGATTGACAGATAAGCTCGCATGAGTGAAACGCGGTAAAACGAAGCGTGATTTGTTTCCTGTTATGACTAACAGGTCAACGAAGATGGTAAACACTGCGTTAGCCCGTGTTTACAGAAAAGAAGGCAGGGACGCAATGGCACGTTGCAGAAATAGACAGTTGGTATAATGCATGTTAAGCTAGCAAATCAGGGAGCAGCTGTAAGGTTACTATAAGCTGTCAGATTATTGTAGACTCTTTTCCAGTACACGTCACAGTCGGTAAGCATCGAATTGCTTTATACATCTACAACTCAAATTCAGTTCAGTCCTCTAGCCTGATCCTGATATAATTCTAACACAATAATCTGCAATAAAACAAATTATGATTCACAAATTTACACACCCTCTTAGGATAGATAAAAACACAGAATATACTCGGTTTGGTGATGAAAAACTGCTCGGCGGACAGATGGTAAAATTATAGCCTTGACGAGCGTCTCTTTCCCTCCGTCTCTATCTGGCTGCTTCTGCTGTGTGTGCGTGACGTTTGCAATTTCCGCTGCTCGCCTTTTTATACAAGGGAAGCGGGCGTGTCGGATAGCAATCTGTTTAACCGTTGTAAGACTGTGAAATATTTGCAGGCTCGAGCAAGTGTGTGTTAGTTTGGTCCAGAAAACATAGTCGTTCTGCTCAATCCCGGCATCTACCATCTTCATTTATATATCCTTTTACTGGAACGATCTTTCGCTTCCTTTGAAACTATGCCTTTTCTTAAATCGTTTTGTCTACGAATTGTAGCAAATTTTGAAAAACCATTTTCACACTATCTTCGAACATGCTGGCCTACTTTACCTCGCATATCTCCGTAATTAAAGCACTTAGCGGGAGCCGCGCTAGCGTAGTGGTTACCACACCGCTCTGGCGACCGGGTGATCCAGGATCAAACCCGGGTGACGGCATTTGAGGATTTTTCGTTGACCGGGAATTGGACTGGATTAACTCGAGACCAGGCGAGGACATTTGAAAAAGTGTCGTCGACCAGGGACTGGCGGCTCCTGAGCCGACCCAGCTGTATTGGGTACCTCCGAAATCGGCGAGTATTTGCCTGAATGGCGAGGGACACCTGTCTCTGTACAAGAAAAAAGGGATACTCACGTAAAATCAATGTCAGGTTAGACAATTATAATAACCTGAGATTTCGCCTCGAGTATTAGCGGGCGTACGAAAAAAAAAAAAGCACTTAGCAACATTTCCTATCTAAGATAACAGTATGGCCTTTTCCTTCATAGAATGCAATACATTCCATTAATTTTCTTCATTCCATCTGTTTGCAATTTATATAAATCTATGATACCGTTTAAACTAATTTCCTTCTACTATCACTTCATTTACAAATCTGCGCGACACACACGCAAGAGGGTGCGTGGTTTTGATCGGACGATATTTTACTATACCATGAATGTTAGGCATGTGTTTCATCATGCTACAGTGGAGCTGTGGGTTTTTTTTTTTTTTTGATCTGCGAAACAGCATTTGTTAGAGCTGTTATTTTGCAATTATTTGTTCTTGTTCTGCAGCAAACTGAAGTTATGGTAATTATTGCGTCCATTGAAATAATGACAGTTTAGTTGATAGTGAATGATTATCTCATTTACCTGGTCCAGCAAACGCTATCAAGCAGCTACGTGGTCCGACAGAAAACATTATCAGTGATAAGACAATCGACTGTGGCCATCTCAAGGTTGCTTACTTATTAATCAGGCGCTCCCATGCACTGTCTAGTCGGAAATGTGATACGACTAATACGTAAACATCATTTCACTCCACAGATCCAAGTGTCAGTATGGGTTAAAACAAAAGTCATTGATTACCACAATCAGTAAGGATGGTCGATGAAATCCTGACATGATAAGAAGTGAAGACAGGGAGTGTAAACAATGAATTTAAAATACCAAATTTTGTCGGAGATGGGAAAAAGAAAGTGAAGAGCACAGAATGAATTACAGGATGGCACAGGAAAATGTGACGCTCGAGGTTATTTTGTCACAACTTTTAATTTTATAAGTTACTTCTAATCACTCTGGCGTGTCCTATAATGGATTCCTTTACTATAATGGAATCATATTCTCGCTGTATCAACGAAGAAGGAAAGAGCAGTGGGGAAACTTCAAAATGCTCTAGGTTTTAAAGGTGAAATTATGCCCACGCAAAATGTAGCCTTTCGAAGTTCTCTTGGGTGGAACCCAATGAAATTAAGTTTAGTTTTTAATTTGTACCTAACTACAAGGTAAGGCCTCTTATTGTAGAAAATGTTTTCCCCTTCCTATCATAATCAAAATTATTGACAGGACTTTATAAGCTATTTCAACCACGTGTTACATTTACTGGATGCATAATGTCATATTCCTTGTCCTAATTCCACAATCTTGATATCTCTTTTCCCCATCTCTGTCTATTATGAATAGACATCTTGCAAGAACTGATTATAGCATCTCCTCTTGTCCTAATACGTCAAAATTGTTAAGAGACCTGCCGGAAATAAGTACTGCCGTAAATCATTACATGCTGTGTCTCTTGTCCAGATTGTTAAAATGAAGATAAACTTGAAAGATGCATTTTCTACAAGTCATGCCCGCTAAATTAGACACATGTTATCTTAAAGCTACTCTTCCTTGTTAAGCCGCCCACATTTGTTAGATGTTTCTGCCGGGCTAAGCTGAGCAAATTACTCACTCAAATATCAGGGGCTCTTCTGTCTAAACAGTAAGGTTGGCTAAAACAGTAAACCAAATGTTGGTTTAAACGTTATTGTCCCCGCTTGGCAAGCGAAGATCATCGACAATCAGAACAATAACCATGGTATGTGTTTTAGGAGCTTTCATTGCATTGGGAAACATATGGAGAACAAGAGAAATCAAGTCCAACAGGAAAATAAGAATTTCCAACTCAAATGCCAAGTTAGTCCTATTGTATGTCTCTGAGACATGGAGAGCAACAAAAACAACAACCAAAAAGCTTCAGACTTTTATAAACGATTGCTTGGGCAGAACAGAAGGATTGAATTGGTTTGACAAAGTCGCAAATGTGGAATTGGTGACAAGAACCAGACAAGTGCCAGTGGAACAAGAGTTGAGAAGACGCTAGCGATGGATAGGACAGACATTGAGGAGACCCGTTGATAGCATAATAAGGCAGTCTTTTTTCTGGAACCCATAGGGAAAGAGAGGCAGAAGTAGACCAAAAAACACATGGAGAGGAGAACTTAAAACAGAGGGGAAAGTGATGAAAACAGGGACAGAACTTGAGCGGATGACACAGGACAGGACGTTTTGGGATGTGTTTGTTGAAGGCCTATGCTACCCGGGGAGCTAAAGAGTATTGACTGATTGATTGATGTGTATTAATCCCTAAAAGATTGACGGAGGACTGTGTAGGCTGAGATGCAAAGAATGAACCAGAGTTGGGGCACTGTACGAAGGATGGCCACCGACAGAGCAAAGTGGAATCAATTTGTTGTTGCCCAACAAGACGCCACCAGGTGTGATGGCCTCTGAATGCCTTGACTGTCGGCGGCTAAGGATCAAACAAGAAGAAGAATCCCTTAAAGATAGGGTGTTGTCGGGGAGCATCCCATCCCGAGGATAAGATAGTTTCCGTGGATGGAAGCGTAAGAAGAGATAATGACGGGATAAATAATGACATTGAGGAGTCTATCAAAGGATGGGTATTGGAAATTACTGACACAGTGAAGTGAAGCAAAGATGGTCGGAGAAAAATTAACGGATGAATTAATACTGCTGTGACATTTGCAGCAGTTTAATTTACATGATGAGGTTCCCAGCCTCATGTACACGTGGATATAAAGCACTCCATCCACCAAATTCTCAGTTAATGGTTTACATCCGTGGTTTAAGTAGTTAATGATTGTTATTAGGTATGTCGTAAATTTTCTTGCACAAAACAAAACCATAAATAAATAAAATAACTACTACATAAAATGTGATCAAAATATATATTAACGAGCAACATACCCGCCAAAATATGGCGGAAAATAATTATGTCATCCGCTTTATGCTTCGCCCTGATGATGGCACTCAATCTCCTGTGGTCATTTATCTTGGTACGTTGCTTATGAAGCTGTGGAGCAACGCATCAAAAACTGACACGGGACAAAGAGATAAAAAGCCAGTGGATCGAAATTTGACTAATTAATTAGCAGCTGTTTTATGAAAACATGTTTCGTAAATGTACGAGGATTTTAAAAATCTATCTTGGTACATTTAAAAAAAAAAAAACCAAACAACAACAAACAAACAAATCAAAATCAACATTCTTACTCCGTCTCCGAATCAATATTTAAGAAATTAACGATTTGAGCCACTAAATCAGCCCAGTTGCTGGAAAAGTAACGTACTCTTATCTTTATTCATACTCACCCACTTTACGAAGGGGGAAACTATGATGAACTTCTTAGCAACTTATTTTTTAAAATTGATAGTGTAGCCTTTTATTGTTGCTGACAGGCCAAGAAAACAATAGTTGCTGTCCGTATTTTAAACTGTATTTCAAAATCGTAAATATAGTTACGAGCTGTATATTTCTCCGAAGGTATATCTAGAGATAAAGACAAAATAGTATAACCGTAACCCCAGAAACGTTAAATCTTTGTATAAATTAGTAACATCAACCTAAAATGGAGGTACTTCAGACCTTCAAGACGACCGAGAGTCCGCAGGCAGGACACCATTAGCCAATCTCTGAATGACCTAGAACTAGATTGGAAGCAGGCCAGGACAAAAATAGTCAAAAGGATACGTTGGCAAATCTCTACAAATTAGGACAGAAGAGGAACGACTAAGTAAGTAAGTAAAACATTGTGTAAGGTATTTTTAGTCTGCACAAGCCTTGTGTATTGTCAATAAATTACTGATTAAAATGTTTTTGTTTCAATATCTTACATTGCTTAAAAAATTGAATAAATCTAGTCACTTTTCACATAAAATGTGACCTTTTTTTCCTGTGACTTTTCTTAACCAAAATTATGACTTTTTTCTTTGACTTTTATTCTACTCACTCTGCCACCAGAACATCCAGCAAAAAAAAAAAAAATAAATAAAAAGACAATCATAATTAAAATCCGGTGTTTACAAATAGAAGTTGTCGTTATTAAATTTATTACACCCACAAACTAGGAAATGTAATACTCAATGTTATGATCTGACAATCGTACACATGCAACTTGAGCCCCTGGACAATAGTCTATGCGATCGGGAATCGTATTAAACAATAATTATTTTTCACATTAACACCTGATGCAATGATATTTATACCGGTAACTGCAATCACCTAATGACGCTTTAATTATCTGTCCGGTGACACCTGTTGGCAGGTATTATGGTACCGTTTTCTTATTGGATCGTAATTATTGACAGGTTAAAAGGTAAGATCTTAAATCAAGTGACCCTATTAAGAAGATTGAAAATATGTAAGTAGTAGTGATAGCCTCCATCAGTCAAAACTGATAATAGGAATGATGTGCCCATTAGGTAATATAACTCAATCGCGGTTTGTTCCAAGTGTTCCTTTTGGAGCAACCTTTTCTTCTCTGATTGTTTTAAAAGCTTCTTTTCTGAATATCTGAGTTGTAGCCGCAGGGAGCAACGTCCCTTGGTGTGATAGGCGGCTTCATCCTCCGACATTGCTGAATTTATGGCCATTCCTTCATGTCTCTCTTGCACACTTCTTTGAACCTCAGCTGCATTCGCCTGCTGTTCTTTTGTCTCCTGTCAGTTGTCTGTAGAAAATATCTTTTGGGAAGCGAACATTTTTCATGCGGTGGACATGGTCAAGCCAGCGTAGTTTGCGGTTTGCGCAGTCTACGCAGTGTCTACATTCTCTGAAGGCCAGCATGCGATAGAAGCGTGACATCTGTCACTTTATCATTAGAAGATGAATATTATAAATTATTTTTAAAAAAAGACTTAAGATGAGTAATAGCAATTTTTAAAAAAAAAGATAATCTAAGATGGATTCGTTGGAAATAAACAAAATATAGCGACAAAGAACAGCAAGGAACGTAAGAACAAGGGTTGTTCATGTCTCTCCATACTTTCATGTCCACAATGCTATATATCTTCTTCTTCCTTCTTCCTCGTTCGTCCTGAAAAGGACGTTGGTTGCGTTGTGTCTGTTTACAGCGAAGCTGCGATATCTGCGCCTTTCGGCAGACACATCCGACTTCAGCACGGCATTTTTTGGGACCGGGTTTGCCTTCCCTCTTCGATCCCTACTCTCTCAGCCAGACTGCAGTGATGCAGCCTGTTTCCAGGACCACCACTTGGAGGTGGAGTAGGGTCTTGGACAGCTCTGGTTCGCTGACCCTGGCGCAAGCAGTCAAGCTATGGGTCGCTGACTGCATTCTCTGTTGCTGCGTCTTTGGGTCCCCAATGCTATATATAAATTCTGTTGTTGAATTCTTTCCATACCACAATATTAATTTGTCCGAAGTTTCTCTCTTCGGCGTAATCTCTCTTTTTCCTTCATCTTTCATATTGTCACTACATATTCCACTTTATTCTCTTTATAACATGCCCACAGACAGTAGACTGCTTCCTTCTAACACGTGACATAATCTTCTTGTGTGCATTGGCATCTTTCAGGGCATCCCCATTACTCTTTTTAACTGCCCATGCTGTTTTCGCATTCTTCTGTAAAAACCACATCTCTGTGGCATCAAGTGCTATTCCTACTTGTTTACTAACTGTACGTGGTTCATTTCCGTATGTCAGGATTGGTTCTATGTAACACTGAAGAACTCTCTCTCTCTCTCTTACTTCCGTTGACAGACTATTGTTACATACAAAATTTCATATATATATATATATAAAACGAAATACGTTCATTCTTTTTTCTGATCTTCACTCCACTCCGACATTATTATTATCTACTCCTCTTACGTGCTACCCTTCTCCCAATATTTATTGTTTACGCTTGCATAGTCCAGGTTTTCTTGTCATATCTTGTTCTAAATTGTCTCTCCCTTAATTTTACCAGAACGCTAGACCTAATGTTGAAACAACATTGACTTTGTGCCACGCGAAGTTGCCATATTGACTTCTCGCTTATCGCCGTTCTAGACCGAGTAAAAGTCTCCATCAAGCAACAGTCCTATTGTGAACCAGATTTTTTGTCTCGGAAGATACATGAAAACCATGTTGTTCACAGTGTTCCAATATGGACGGACAGACGCTATTAGGAGATAATGAGGCAGTTAGCAAGTTTGCAGTGCCGAAAAAAACACAGTCAATGACAATCTTGGTAAAGATTTAAACACGGTCGATGACAATCTTGGAGAAGATTATCAGTAATAGATCTAAGCAATTGTGAGTTGTAAACATGATAAATAACCACAGAAGTAGCAAGACCTTATATGGTAGGGGAGTTTGAAAATAACCTTATGTTGTCATGTTGCACAGTATACACGAAGGTAGTGGGGAAGAAACCCCTACCCATATCAACCACGTTGATGATGATTAGTTTGGCATTTGAGATGCTAAGATAGGCTGCTCTTGATTGGACTTTTCGTCCACAAAACAATATGAATGGGTAAACGAAAATATTCGTTTAACCTAGCGCCCTGTAAGCCTACTTCACTGACTAAAATTTCTTCAATGAGAAATCATAGACAGCCAGGAACACAGAATATCAAGACGCAAATTTAGGACAGGCCAGGGAACCGGACATTACTTCTATGATTCGAAGAAATTAACCCTTCAGACATCATTTTGTGCCTTAAGTTCTAGGATCCTAGTTCGTGCTGAAAGTTAGACATCTAACTCACCCGAAGAGACGGCGCCTTAAGTCAGCAGCCCGTCAATATTCGGACGTAGTTACCTCTGCAACAAGTCTAAGTTAAATTCGCCCGGAAAACTCGGGGTAAGCTGTAATATGTATTTCGTTATTTTATATTTTGCATTTTGACATGAATAATTTGGTTGCGGATGTACAGTGGCATATGACGCTGGTAACTTCATTATTGTAAATTAAATTGCACACACACACATACACACACACACATATATATATATATATATATATATATATATATATATATATATATATATATATATATATATATATATACGAGGTGGAGTCAAAAAGTAACCTTAATATTTTTTTATTAACAGAATATGCACAAATAGGAATGAAAGCACTTACTAACTTTTCAACATAGTCCACACCACGTTCAGTGCAGGTTTGCCAGCGCTTCAATAATGCCTGGATTCCGCGAGAAAAAAACTCTTCTGACTGACTGCGTAGCCACGTATGCACCGCCTCTTTCACCTCATCGTCCGTACTGAACTTCTTGCCACCGAGTGCCTCCTTGAGGGGTCCAAACGCATGATAATCACTCGGTGCGATATCCGGTGAATATGCAGGGTGTGGAAGACACTTCAAACGCAGATTCGTGATTTTTGTTACTGTCGCACGAGCTGTGTGCGGCAGCACGTTATCAAGCTGTAACAACACACCAGAACTGAGCACGCCGCGACGTTTTGACCTGATTGCAGGTTTCAAATGGTTCTTGAGCGATCACAGTATGATTCGCTGTTGATAGTGAGTCCCGTGGGCATGTAATGTTCCAGGATTGGGTCTTTACAGTCCTAGAAGAGCGTGAGCATCAATTTGCCGGCCGACCGCTTTGTACGGAACTTCTTTGCTTTCGACGATGATGAATGTCGCCAATCCATGCCGGCTCGCTTAGGCTCTGGCTGGAAGTAGTGGACCCAGCATTCGTTACCAGTGACTATACGGTGTAGAAAGCCATCTCCTTCGGCTTCATAACGTCGTAACAGTGTTTCACAAACATCAACACTACGTTCTTTCAGTTCAGGTGTGAGTTGTTTTGGTACCCACCTAGCGGAGACTTTGTGGTACTGCAGCACGTCGTGAATGATGTGGTGCGCCGAGCCGTGACTGATCTTCATTTCTCCAGCCACCTCGCCGATTGTTACCCGCCGGTTTTCCAGTATCACTCGGAACACTGCAGCGAAAGTCGCAGAGTGAGGCCGACTGTAGCGAGCTGCATCAATCACAGTTGACATCCCACTTTTAAACGTCCTGTCCAACTCATAAACCTGCTGAAGCGACACCCAAGCGTCCCCATACTGCTTCTTCATCTTCCGATGAATGTCTGCTGATTTATCACCATCACTACCCAAAAAACGGATAACTGCACGCTGCTCTTCTCTCGTGCATGCTTCCTATGGGGCGGCCATCTTGGCTATGGTTTGCTGACGTCATACTTCCCATCAAGACGACGGGCCTGCGCGCACTGGTACCTCAAGCGGGAGAGCAAAACATATATGTAATACAACCGTCTACTACGTGATTTGGACTTTTTATTGCCATACTAAGGTTATTTTTTGACGCCCCCTCGTATATATATATATATATATATATATATATATATATATATATATATATATATATTATATATAATATATATATATATATATATATATATATATATATATATATATATATATATATATATATATATATAACTATTGTCTTCCGCTATCCAAAAAGCACTTTCATCTGACTCAATGGGGTTAAACTTAACACTCAGGGAGGGTAAAATAATCTGAGGAAGATGGAAGTGATGGATAGAAGCGGTGAGTGACTGACACTCATATTAGGGACACAGTACTCAAAAAAGGCATTTGTTTTTCTCTTAGTTTTTGATACAAGCTGCCAGCAATCGACGCTAGAAACCAGCATCCGATGGGTCTTAAAGACAGCATGACTGGAAAACCTAAGCTGTTACATTGGCCTTGTGCATAAGACGTGGTGCTGCTACAATACAGTCCGAGCACCTGTGAGAACCAACTGCGGCTGAAGCAGACGTCAATCAACCGACTCTCCACCGGAAGTCAAGTATAATAACACATCAAGCAAGGGACTTTTCAAATTCTTTCAATAAGTCCACCACGGTTCAAATCATCCCATGATGATCAATATCATATTTACTTTTGTATAAGCAACCTTATTTATTTTAAATCTGGTTAAACTCATAAGTGATTATGAAACCTGTTGATTTTTAACTTTAAAGCTTTAATTGGGTTAATCACTATTGAGTAAATTGTATATCTGTACCCGTATGACTCATTTTGACTACCAGAGCTGACCAAGACCCTACTCCACCTCCAAGTGGTGGTCCTGGAAACAGGCTGCATCATTGCTGTCTGGCTGAGTGAGTAGGGATCGAAGTGGGTGTAGTGGTTTTTGATGTTATTGTGTGGTTGCTATGTTACCTAGTGTACTGGATGAGGTCAGCTGTGAAGGCTCCTGAAGATAAAAGTTTATGCGAGTTACAGAATGCCTTTCTGCTACCACTTATGACCTCAAACAGACTTATTCTGCTATTATGCATGTTAGCTACGTCTAATGTCTAGGGTACTGAAATGTGATGTGTAGGTAATTAACTACACAGACACGCACATGTAAACACTAAGTCTAATAATAATAAGCTCTATGATCAAATCAACTAACACTGGCGTTAGAATTTAAATTTGATAATTTTTTTGAATTTATTTAGTCCTGAACCAAATTTTCTTCTGGTCAGGACGTATGAAACAATATGTATTTATCAATAAAAGTGCATATATATATTAAATAATCAAATGAAAATTTTGTACATAGATATATGGTTACATTGGTTAATATTAACACTAAATACAGTGTCTTTGGAAAACTAGCACTGGATGTCTAGTCTGGGTGGTGTCATCATACCCGATCTCTGTTTACACGAGTCATTGTCTTTGAAATATTGAACTAAAGTATAGTTTTTATACACCAGGATTTTGTTTATTTATTTATTTGTGGAAAGTTTGATGAATCCACAGCAGGCCAGGTTTTCAACTTATCTGGCCTGTGACGATGCAGTAAAGAATTCAAGTGGCCCACTCCTCACAAGTGCTGGAGTAAAATGATAGGCTTCTTAGGCATCCACTCTTGAACCTCTTCAAGCATCTGGCACTAGCGTAGTGCCAGACCAGAAACTCTGAAACCAAAATTTGTGCCATGTGTCAACACACTGCCTACTGCACCAATTTTACACACAACAAAGCAAAACAAAATTACAAAGGTCGGGTCAGATCTCTCTGACCGATTAAGCACATCTCACCCAGGCGGTATCAAATGGCACTAGTTTCCCATGACTGCATTGCATCCGAAATATGTTCATTAGTCTCCTTTTTTGTCTATAGAATAAGGTGTGTGATATGTTCCCACTGATTTCCTGAAATAAAGAGCTGTCTTTTACATTCTTGGTTATGTTTTTTCATTTGGTTCATTGCCTCTAGGCCCTGGACTGTCGCTGGGGACCTAGAATAAGTACTCACTTGTCGTAATCATTTTTCATTATATGGCAGTATCAATCACTCATTAAATGTTAAATAAAAGGGTTAATGAATTTTTCTCCTTACCACAATTCAAAATTGAAAACACAGTTACGTTGTACTAGCAAAACTCAGCTGAGCTGC